>JAQMYJ010000001.1:22644443-22655964 GCA_030014305.1 Clarias laeviceps
TTATGAGTGGGTGATGAGGGTTGAATTCACAATCCAACACATTTCACAATTCTAGCTACTGATACTAAATACCCTGTCCTTTTACAGTTTGCAGACAAATTTTGCAACTTAAAAAATACTACATGAATTTTTATGGAATAATTACTTGTCATAAGACAATACATGTTTCATGCAATATGTGATTATGTAAATAAATCAAATAAATGTTAAATAATAATAATAATAATAATAAGAAGAAGAAGAAGCAGACCAGATTTTTCTTAAATTATGACAATAAATAAATCATGTGAAAACGTTTTATGTTTATTTTATGTTATAAAAGTGAAATATTCATAATAAAAACATGTTCTGTGTGAGAAAATTCATGAAATATAACATTTGAAACCTATTTTAAAAAGTTTTAAATATCATATGGTACATGTGGCCTTCACAGGTGATCATTACACTTCACAATCAATTAATGGAAAGTAAAATTGGTTTGTGGGTCCAAATATGAAACAATGTGTATTTATAGAGTTTTTACTATTTGAGGAAGTTAAAAATGATTTATTAAAGGTAATTTTCAAATATGCATGTTTTCAGAGTGGACATTTTTGTAGTGCTTACAGGTGTAATATTGTGGGCTGGGAACTTTTGTTTACGACCCTCTTCACCTTATAAACCTAACGATGGTGTAAATTTGGTGCAAAGCCTTCCTGATACAGTAGACACTATGTCTAACAGTTGTTATATAGCTATTAAACTCGACACTACTACCCTGTCTAGCGTTTCTGTTTTACCGTCAAATACCAGACACATGACGCATATCAGGTGGAAAAACTATGCACTTAATATAGATGCAGTATACTGTGAGCTGTGATTCTTCGAATTCAGCTTTAACAAAGTTATCCTCAGATCTTTTTTGCCATGGGATGGCTAAATATTAGCACCAATCCTAATTCCCCCTTTAGTACTTCTGACCACAAAATATTGGATTGGAATATCTGGAATGGTTCTCTGTTGGTTCACATTGTACTTAGAAGGAAGTGGTCAAAATCATGTTTAACGTTTATACATTCCTTATAAAATTAATCCTACGGGATAACAAAATTGTTTATTACAGTATAGCTATGTAGACAACACTTGCCCAACACCATTAGTTCTGTAGATATATCAAGTGATATATTGAGCACATCTACAACTGTGTGTATTAAACTTAATTAAACTTAACAAGGAAAAAAAATGTCGTTAAATGGCAGAAGGCTATGTACAGGGTGTGTGGGGACGCTGCCAGACATTGCCATGATGTGAACAGCACATAATGACATTGCCAGGAAAGTGGTGCGCATGGCAAGTGAGGACACTGCAGAGACATTGATAAGACAGTAGTATGAATCGTACGTGGTGTAGTTGCCGGGACATTGGTGTGAATGGCATGTGGTGACATCGTCAGAACAGTGGTGTGAAAAACATGTGTTTACATTGCCTGGACATTGCTGGGACAGTGGGTGAACGGCACATTGGGACATTGCCGGGACATTGTTGGGACAGTGGTGCAAACTTTATGTGACGTTGCTGAGACATTGCTGGAACAATAGTGTAAACAACATGTAGTGACATTGCCAGGACAGTGGTGTGAACCGTACATGGGACAGTCCTGAAACAGTAGAATGAATATCATGTGGGGAGACTGCCAGGACATTGCCGGGACATTGCCAGTACAGTGGTGTAAACGTCATGTGGTGACGTTGTTGGGACATTGCTCAGACAGTGGTGTAAATGGCACATGGTCACTTTCAGGTGCAATGTAAACAAGCTTGGAGTTTTTAGTGATGCATATCTTTTTCGGCATTCATACTGAAACAGCAGGAAAATTAGACATCACACTCTGAACATTTTTAAATACAATCAGTCCATTTTTATTTGTGTCTTTTAACATCTCTAAGAAATTTAACTTTTTCACCAGGACATTTTGACCAGGTTGAGACAAAATTTAGGATAATCTTGTTATTGTGTTGCTTTTGTGTCCTTGAAGAGACAGTGGCTTAGGTCTCTAGTATGAATGGCATGATGACAGGTGCTCTCGTTTTTCTTATATGTACAGTGCTAGGCTTGTTTATAGCACATGGTAGTGTTAGAATATGTAAATCTTAAAATGGACAATAATCAATGAAAATGCTAGAAATAATTAAATCTAAAATCTACATCAGAGCTCTGATAAAAAAAATATTTGCAACTTTCATATGTGCCAAGAAATCAAAAGTTCTCCAAACTCCATTATTCTTCAATTCTTCTTCTTTAGACATCTAAACATGCTGTGAATTAATTATCTGAACTCACTTGGCTTGAACTCGGTTGAACTAAATCCACACAGACAGACTGCCTGCACTACGATCTCCTCACTGACACCAGAGCTTAGCTCACCTTACAGGCCTGGGAATCCCCTGTTATGGCTCAATCTTAGTCAATTCCTAATGTTCAGGGGAAAGGTACAGATGCAAGATGCCTCCTCTTCTTATGAACAAGCTATTAAGAGAATATGTAATAAATATATATTATTAAATTAAATTATATAAAATAATGTTAACATAATTTAACTAAATACATTGAGTTTGAAAAAAATACATACTTTAAACCCTTTTATGAAGAATATGGAGATTGATCAGTGACATATTGGATTAGATTAAAAAGTGTAAAAGTAGAATAATCTGAATACCGGTTAAGTAGAATGAGATTTGCAAAGGATGTTATAGAGATGTCTCACCACACCAGGTGACAGGTTTACTAGGTGATTTTAACACACTGTAAAAAATGACAGTGTAACTTACTAGCACACTGTACTCTATTTTCTAAATAAAGTGCCAACCTATGACATATTGCTAGCAGTATTACTGTGAGAACAGCAAGTATATTTTTAATTACACACTCTGCATTTCCATCTCGCACCTGGTGTTCCAGGGACAGGCTCTGATTCCACTGTGATCCTATCCAGAATCCTAAAAAGTGATGGACAAATTAATACAATATTAAAAAAAACAAATACAAAAGCATATATATGAGTTAACTATTTGAAATATCAGGCTAGCTAATAAAACTTCAGTTATAAAGTTAAGATAAAACTAACCCTAAAATAAGTCTACTAACATCGTGGTAATCAAGGAACCATCACTGTGTCCAGACACGCACTTCAATCAGCCACACCTACATACATTTCCTATTGCTTTTAATACATTTAGTAAATGATTCAGGTTATGTAATAAGTAGTATGCTTTAACATAAATAATAGACAATATGGAGGAAAAAAGTGAAGAGATAAAACAACTGTAGGGATATTGTAAGGGAACAAATCTAAGTTTAAGTCAGAAATGGCACTATACCAACACTAGTGTAGAATTTCTATGGTATTACAAGGGGACACAAGCCAAAATCTAGGCCCAGCAAGTCTTGCTCACTTGGCAGTGAGCATCTCACATTTATAAAAAAATCTGCAGCTGTTGGGATATGAGAGGCTAATAGCACTTGCATATCTTAAGTCTCCAATAGGTCAACTGTTTCAAATTCTAGCATATATACCCAACACACAGTATGCAAAGCAATAACAACACATGGGTATAATCAATTTGATTTTAATATAAACTCATGTTAGAGTAAATCTATTACTCACTAATTAGATTTATAGAGATTGTAAAAGCTACAGGATCAGCTGTTCTGCTCAGGCCTGGGGATTCACTCTTACCACAGTCTTACAAACTGTAATTAGCCAGTAGCTCCAGTAGCTAAGCCACTGCCTTGCTTAAACAAATAGATCACCACATCTAAAAAGAGACCTTATAACACCCTGTGTGCAGTCTCTAAGACCTCTGTAAACAAAGTTACTGAGTAAACAGATAAACTTGTAACCTAACCTGCAGTTATGAAAATGCAAAAAATAGGCTTGACTTAGAAGAGTGACAGCTATTTCCTGTACATGTAGATTATTTTTCTATATGTATTTTGCTGTTGACGTGACCAATTTGGCTTTCCTTTTTCAATAAGGGGATAGACATTTCTCTAATAAAAGAGTGCTTGGGTTTAGTGGTTTGTGTGACACTGTTAATCCCAATGTAAATGCAAAGTAGCTGCTACTTATGGCAACTTGTAATGTAAGATGACTTTATGTGTTACTGTACATGATGTGCAGTGCAAATAAATGGTAAGCCGCAAGGCTTTTGAGCACCTCACTAATCTGCTGTAAAGCTTACATAATGGCAAAAAGAACAACAGGGTTCACTCTTTTAAAAACTTCTTTCTCTATGTTGCTAGAGAACCCCATTCACAGACAAGTATATATACTGTATATGGGATAATAACTGAACTGGGTTAAGAGCTGTCCAACACATTATTAAAACCTGTAACCACTGTGCTGAACTGTCAACTTTGTGGAAGAAATGTAGTCAGAAAAAATCAAGGATGGTCATTACACTTAGTAAAGCTGCCTGGTAAAAACTGATAACAGAAATCACAGCTATGTTTAATAGTGAACGTAAGAGCATTTCCAAATGCACAGTGTGGTGAAAACTCAAAGGATTGGCTATAAGAAAACACAATTGTTAGTAAGACTAATAAAAAACACAAAATAAAAAGCTATATAGGTGCATCCCTTCTTAATCTGATGCACCCATCAAGCATAGTGCCCACTGTACAAGCCTCTAGATGCAGTGTTATGATCTGTGGTTGTTTTAGTTGGCCAAGGTTAGTCTCAGAAATGTTATGTGGCAATAAAATTAAGTCAGCTGATGAGTAAATGACCAGGTTATCCCATCTATTAACTTTTTTTCTTCCTTGATGGCACAGATATATTCCAGGATTCCAATTGTGAAAGTGTGTTTTTGGTTTTGGAAGCAGGAGGAATAATAATTAACATGATTTTGCCACCACAGAGTGCATCATAATGAAAACTAATTAGGGGGCAAATATTATATATACACACATATATACTTATTGTATATAAATGTATATATACATTGGAGTCCGCTTAGGATTTTTTTTACACTGTCAGAACCTTGTCGCTGGGGTGGTAACTTTTAATGGCGCATCTTTTTTACCTTTTGAGTATAGTGTACCTTTAATATCAGTAATGATACGCACTTAAGGATTCAGTGTAAACTTTTTAAAAAAGGAATTGTTTCCTTTTTAAAAAATTTAATGTTTGTATTTTAGGGTCTAAGCAAGTTCTGAAATACACCTGCATGCTTCAGTATATTTCCGACTCTTCTTTTTGTTCTCGTCTGAGGAGCTGTCCACGCCTGTGGTGCTGAAATTCATCTACAAAAATCTTCTTTTTTTTCCCTTGAAACCATTGTGTGTCTGTTTGTGTGGGGTTAAAGTTTGATCTGAAAGATATTAACATAACTCCATTCAGCATTAAGCTTCAGCACATCAGTCAGACAGTCAGGCCAGTTTGGTGTGCCGAGACCTTTACCTAATATTGACCTATACATAGCCTATATAAATCCTCTGCGCGTTTGCCTGAATAAAACCATTCTCATGTTGCTATGCTGTAGTACCCCGTTTAGCCTGTCACTATTTTTTCCACCGTATCACGTTATTTTGCAGGGGCGTTTAATTTTGGTATATTATTATTAAAGCAGTCTGATCCTCGACTATTGTAGCTAGTTCAGGTTTCTAATTTTTGTTGAGTCCAAAACAGTGTTATGTCGGAGATTCGGCCTTGTCTACGGGATGTAACAAAACACGCCGAACACAACATCCTAGTTTAAAATAGCCGTTTTCACATTTCGTCACCGTCTCTATATTTGTAGATATGCGTATTAAAGGCAGGTGGCAGCGCAGCAGAATACGTAATGGAAGTGAAGCGCCAGGACAGCTTACATAAAGGTATTAAGTTAGTGTATGACATTATATATAGCAAAATGTAAAAATTATTTGTCTGTATAGTTTAGAAGCCCCACTGCTGCGCTCTGGAATGTCTGTTCTGCTCGTGTCGCCATCTGAAATGAGAGGCTGGAGCGCCACGCTGACAACTGTGGGGAAGAAAATCTATGCAGAGTGACAACTCCACCAGGACTGTACAACAGGGGCGAGCAGTAGGGCTTCCTGGGGAATAGTGTCTCTAATATTTACCCACATACAAACAAAACATACCATCTAATTAACTAAATCATTTAACACAAAGCAATGGCAGCATCCGAGAAAACATTGATTTACGGCGGGGACACACACTGCGCGCTGGCCAGCAAAGTTTTACGCGCCGTGGCGGCTCCAATGGACTCGAATTATGTGGATCTAAACGAATTGTTAGATCTGAAACTACTCGGCGGGACGAAAGTAAGTTTCACGGGCCAGAAGGATCCTCTCCAGTGTGTCCGGCTTCCCTCGGAACATCTGACCAGTCTCACGCGCAAATGTGCTAATCTGGAATGCTGGGAAAATGGCATAACGGGGGGAGCAACTGAAACAAAAACAGTTGTTTCTTCTCAAGGACCACGGATCAGTCGTGAAAACTTCGTGGGCTGTCCCGAGGTGCTCGAAGCGGAGAGAACATCGGAAAATTTGGAAAAAGTGACTAAAGTACTCAACGACGGTGATTTACAGCGCTCGGATTTGTATCTCAGCGAATCGGACGACGAAGTGAGCTTGGTGATCCCGGATTACTGCGTACATGGATTCGACGATGATGAGCCTCACTACATCACCACCCACGAAATTCAGCTTTCCGAGCTCGACCACGACGTGGACTGCGATTTGGAAACATCTACTTGGGATGTCGATGACGACCACCAGGTTTATTCGTTTGTGGACTACGCATCTGTCGACAGCGAAGAACCTACAGGAGTACAGGTGGAAAGCAACGTGGAAGAGGTTAAGAGCACTACAGTAACATGTAGTCAGGCAGAAAATGATCCGAGCGACAGGACCAGGAGCGCCACCTTAGGCGAGAAAGCGCCCGAGTGCCAAGGCAAAAGCACCGGCCACATTCACCTGTCAATCAAAGCCACTTCCAGAGCTATAAACAAGCCTAGCAACGTCCAAGAAAAGGATGAAAGCCATCATAAGTATCATCATCGTGCCGTTCCCACTACAGACACGAGCAGTTGTGTTTTTAAGGACGCAAAGGGGGGAAAGTGTTTAATTGCTCTGCCTGGGCGTTTGCACTTTGGCAGAAAATTCAAAAGCAAAGATGTCACAGGGTACTCCAGCAGTACATCCAGCGCTGTTAGTGAGTTGGATGATGCTGACAAGGAAGTGCGCAATCTCACCGCTAGAGCTTTCAAAAGTCTGGCCTACCCGTATCTCGATGCCATCAATTTCAGCACTTCCAGCGAATCCTCGGCTTCAGAGCGCAGCAAAGGGCTCAACAGTTGGTCAGCACTTGTTGATTTAAAGTATGGTAACGTGAACGTGTCCAAAGGAGGCGGTCACAATACTGTGCCCCTTCAAAACACCGCGTCTAATTTTCAGATGGCAAAAAGGAGGGAGAGTAAAGGGATAACTGGATTAACGCTGGCCAGTAGAAGGGCGCCCCCAGTCGAGATATTTGCCCTCAATGGCAATCTGGTGAACCCCCAAAACGCATCAACCAAAAAAATCGCGCTCATGGGCAAAATTGGACAGGGTCAGAGCGGGGTGATAAGGCTCACTGAAACGCTGAATTTTCGCTGCAACGTTAAAGCGGGTCCGCCTGCAAACGAAAGGCGCGTGAAATCCGCCCGAACCGCGGGAGGATCACGTTCCGCAGATGAGGTTACAAACCCTCGGCAAAAAGCGCACAGCAAGCCACCGTGTAATTCAGAAGAAGCCATGGAGGACGTGCACAAGAAATCCATATTTGCTTCGAGCATACTAAAAAATGTCATTTCGAAGAAAATGCAGTTCGAGCAGGAGCGCAAGATGGAGCGGGGAGAGATTTGCGAGCCGGGCGGCCACGAGCACGAAGCGCACCGAGACAAAGCTGCGCACACAGGACTCCACAGACAAAGCTCGAAACACTCCGAGACCGGCTCCGACTTCAGCATTGTATGCCTGGATGAACTCGGGGACTTCGTGGAGAGCGGCTCCTGCGAATGCGAGCGCCATGAAGAAACTCTTATTCAAGGATCGGAAACTAATTTGGAGTCACAAAATTGCGCGGCATTTGACGCTAAAAAAGGAGCTGCGGAGGCGTCCAGAGGCGCACTGATTCGGAGCCAAAATAGCGCATTCAGGAGCTGGAGGGAAGAAGAGCTAGAGGTTCAACCTGAGAGCAAAAACGAGCAAGCGTCCGAAATGGACTCGACAAACGGCAAGCTTACAAAAATGTCGCACTTATTTGTGCCAAGCATCCAAGTCGTGTCCGGTGAGAAAGCGCGCGAGAAGCCTGAGCCGAGCGCGCAGAGGGACCGAGAGGACAGCAGCACGGACACCCTGTATGTATCAGACGCCGCGCAAAAACCGGCGAAGTCACCGGAGATTAAAATAAGTTTACGGCGTGTAAGAGACAACAAGAGTGACCCGTTCAGCATCGCCAAGCTTCTCACTCCCGGTACAGGCTGCAGTGCGGGCGGGCTGATAAAACCAAGCGAGGAGCCGAAATACCAAGCGCTCACTGCTGCACTGAAGGGGGACTCGTCAGACAGAATCCCACACTTCACTGTTCGAGACGTTCGAGACAAGGCAAAGTTACAAGCGCCAATACACCAGGTCAGAGACGTGCGCAAACTGGTTAAGAGCTCGTATCATTTTGTGTCTCTGGACCATAACAGCACGGACGTGGAGCACAAGACGTCCAAACAGAACACATATCGCAATCCGACAAGCCTTCACCCTATCGTGATTAAGTGTCATTCAGTGAATACAAATAGCAGTGTGAAGCAATCTGAAAAAATCTCAGATTCCTCGCATAAGGAGGATCTCCAAAAGGCTGATGATTTACATCCTCAGGAGCTTCATATAGATGGCAGTGATACAGGGTCAGCACAAACGAGCCAAACAACTGACCCAGCGCACTTAGCCAACATAAAGCAGGAGGGAACCCCTGAATTAAAAACTGAGACAAAAACCACCACAAAGCGGCAAGATAAAATTTCTGACCCTGGTGAAAAAAAATCTGATTCCAAGATGGCTGCTCTGGAGAAACTTCAGGCTGCTGTTAAGACCATGGAACAACTTTATGTGTTTGATAAAAATGAGTGGAAGAGGAAATCTGAGCCACAGCCGTTAACTGACAGCCATGTGCTTTCACTTCTGAGTACTGAGCATCATGGAGATAATGAGCAAGACCAGGGAAACACCGGTTCTTCATGTATCAATATGAGGCGAGACTCATTCACAAACCCAGATAAGATGATAACTGCTGGAGAACAATCAACACGAAAAGAAGAGAAGGAAACATTTAAAATATCACATACTCCTATCATCCATGACAAACGAAAAGACACAAAAACTGTAATGCAGCCTGGTGGAGCTTCTAATAATCCAAGTTCAAGAGTAAGCCATAATCAGAAATCTATCACAATGAGTTCAGTAAAGGCCCCACAGACGCATATCTCAGCCTCAGCATCTGTTAGTTCTATAGCTGTAAAGAATCCTAAATCTCAAAAGCTACCGATATCTTTAAATATTAGTCCGTCAAAGCCGGTCACAGAGAAAAGAGGAAAGCTAAGTAGCAATGCAGGCAAATCTAATAAATCTGGATTTACGCCAGTTCAGTTCACATCTTCAGTTGATTCAGAGAATTACATAACCATACCTGTGAAACCATATGCCACTGATGCCCAACGATCACACATGGCCCAAAATCTTGAAGACAGGCATCAGCCCTCAAAACGCTCAAGTACTGTTATTGAGACACGTTCCCCAGATACCCCTACTGCTACGATCTACCATCACCCTTTACCCGTTACCATGCATGCAGCACAGCCACAGGTCATTTGTTTCTCTCCCACAGTGCAGCCATCTCCAGTCCCCACTGACCACTTTCAGTCCACACAGAGAAAAATGCTCCTGGATCCAACTACTGGAAATTATTATTTGGTTGACACGCCCGTCCAACCGGCCACAAGACGACTTTATGACCCAGAAACAGGACAGTATGTTGATGTCCCCATGCCACAACACCCTCCCATGACCCCTGTACCTGTTCCTATCTCCCCTCTAGCTCTTAGTCCTGGAGGTTATGGTCCTACCTACATGTTCTATCCAGGATATGTGGCCTCCACTGTGATTCCTGCCAGGACCATTCATTCTCAGCTTTCTATGCAGTCAGAGGTGGAAGCAGGAGAAAAATCCCACGCAGGGCAGCAGGGAGATGGAGCCTACATGGAAAGCCCTTATTATATGCATTCTGGGAAACATCTGCAGTTAAATCCAGAAGCGCAACATGTTACCACAGGCAGGGTGGCCAACAGCAAGGTGCCTGTCATCAGCATCACCTCCCAGCAAGGGCCCAGGATCATCGCACCTCCCTCCTTTGATGGTACCACCATGAGTTTTGTGGTGGAGCATAGATAACTGTTTGGCTGCTTACTATGTAAGTTTGATTATTGCATTAGACATTACATAAGCACATGCTGTAAGGAATTATTTAACTTACTCTGTGTATGACCTCTTCCCAGTACTGCTTAGTAATGTAGAGCCTTTTCTTTCACTGTGTTCACTTTCAAAGTATTTTGAAAGGATACAGTGAATACTAAAAGATATTTAAAATTTCTAAATTGTACTATAGAATTTTGTTTTTCTCAAGGTCATTGATGACCAACTCAACTTATGTGAGGGTAATAATTAAGTACAGTGATGCACTACATGTGATGAATCCAGTGATACAAGAAGAGATTTCTGATTTTCAGATTTCAAATTTAATACAGATATACAAAAGGAAATTGTCTTCCTGCTATAGTGAAATTAAATATTCTAATGTACTTAAAAATGTCTTATGATTTCACATTTTATATATGAGATCCTTTTAGAAAACAGACACTATTGGTCTCATAACCCATAATACAGTTTCTTGTAGTTGAGCATTCAAAGCTTAAGCCAAAGTAATCAAGAGATGTATAACTGATTATCTTCATTCTGAAAATATGAAAGCAGGTATCTTGTTTGTATGTTAACTAGATGTAACCACTTAATTCTCTGATAAATATTCAACAATTCATTGAAAAATATGTTGCTTAGTCACCACAATTGATTAATTATTCAAAAACTACACCAAATATATGTAGGTAACTGAGAGATGCGTATTCTTCCTAGACCAACAGGCAAAAGGTGTATACATTGGTCTAGGAAGAATACACACACACACACACACACACACACACACACACACACATATATATACACTACAGTTCAAAAGTTTGGGGTCACTTTCTAACTCCTTGATCGTTCCTGATTTTTATTTCTTTCTACATTGTAAAGGAATGCTGAATGCGTCCAAAAATGCATTAATCTCCTTTGAACAGTTAATTGTGAGATGTTTCTGCTACTTATGATCTATAAAGACTTCATAACGCCTCTAATCTGAGGTGCTGTTAATTGGTCATTTTTCAGGCTGATAACTCTAAATGAA
>JAQMYJ010000001.1:22669803-22685280 GCA_030014305.1 Clarias laeviceps
ATCTGTAAAGTTATTTGGATTTTTACAACATTATTGTTGAAATACACAGTCCTGAAAAAGGGACGTTTTTTTTTTTTTGCTGAGTCTATAACATTATGTTAAATTTGCTGCCAGTCAGTGACACTCTAAAGTACAAGAAACCTTTTCAGTGGGAGCAGCGTGATGAGAATTGAAATGTTGACACATTTATACCTTTGGGTGTTAGGCTTCATGATATATTCGAATTGCATTTGTGCACCCTATGCAGTGTAGCTCGAAAGGGTTGTTATTACACAAGCCACAAAGCCTTAAGTTGGTTTATGAATTATATAAAATATAAATATTTACTATATGAGGGACATTCAGGTCAGAATGAGAGTTTTTCCATATAATCCCCTGTTTGACTTGAACATACTTTGACTATATTTTTTGTCATAGTAAATTCCAGTTATGTTTGACAACTAATCACCTGCCAAATGTCATTGTGGTCTTTAACACTTACAGGATGTCCATGTCAAGTCAGAGCATTTTCATGAAGTCTTAAGCAAAGAGGATTTGGTGTACCTCACCTCTGACTCGCCCAACATTCTCCAGGAGCTTGATGAGACCAAAGCCTACGTGATTGGAGGCCTGGTGGACCACAATCACCATAAAGTTAGTTTCCTGTGTTGTTCAAAAACAAATTTTGGCCAAGCTTTCAGACTGTCAGCTGTTGGACAGATGGCCTCACATTTACCCCTAGAATACTCTAGTATACTTGTTCAGTCTTCTTCTTATTAGTGCAGTCTTGGACATTAAAATTAGCATGCTTAGTGAGGCCTGTAAGGTCTGAGATGTAGCCTTTGGGTTTGTTAGTATTTCTCTGAGCATTGCACGGTCTGACCTTGAGGTGAATGTGCTGGGACATCCACTTCTGTCTGTTGTGAATGCTTTCCACTTGTAAACAAACTTTCTCACTGTTGAACGATGAACTTCAAATTTATGTACAGTAATAATTGATTCTTTAAGACCATTGCTTATGTCTTTAAATTTTGGTATTGTGTTAACACATACCAGATTGCCCCAGACCAGCAAACTGCCAAAACTCCTGCTTTTATAGAGGTCTGCAAACCTGCTGATAATCAATCAAATAAAATAAATAATTGCATGATGATTAAATTTTATATGTAGTTTGTTGGGGTTGTATTTGCCTATTACCAAGATCTGCTACGATCAGGTGATTGTTTTAACACAGAATTTAAAGAAGGAGTACTAACTTTTGAACAAGATACCATACAAGTTTGAAAGTATCAGTGGGTTTCTATGCTGTATTGCAGTATTTCCACTTAAATGTGACTTTGGGAGGATGAAACGTGGGGGAAATGTGGAGGAAATATGGGAGGATTTTGATGTATTTCATACAAGCGTGCCTCCTGCCATCATCACCAGCATGTTGACCCTCTTGTTGCATGTGTTTCAGGGAATCTCTTTTAAACGGGCCACAGAGCTTGGAATCGCTCATGCTCAACTTCCACTGGGAACTTTTGTCAAGATGAACAGCCGCAAAGTGCTCGCCGTCAACCATGGTTAGACAAGACACATTCTGACACATGCAGACACACAGAGGGAACACAAAACTTTTACCAAAAAAAAACATGAGCCTTGCATTACTTGGGAAGTTTGCCCGCAACTTCGTTTGCAAGGAATTTAATTGCAGAATTTAAGTGAATAAAAAAAAATGTACAATGCCATCTGTTGAATTTTGGATTGAACTAAAATTTTAGCGTGCTGCCGTGAAGTGTGCAGAGTGAAGGTTTATTAAGTAGATTTTAATTGCACACTCATAAGCGCGTATTAAAAAATAGACAGTGCTATCTGTTAGATGAACTAATGATTTTTAAACATTTTAAAAATCTTTTTTTTTTTTTATGATATAAGGGTGTTTTCCACTAATTAGCATATCTTCTCTTCCCTGGGACAACTGCGAGGAAACAAAGCCTAGATGTTACCTCAAGCTCGGCCAGATACCCCTGTGCAAACCCCACTAAAATTCGTTTTAACGTGAGGCGCACACACAGCCAGACAAAAATCCCAAAAACCATATTAATGTGTTTTATTATTTATATTACGGCCCCCCAATTTTTTTTCTTGCAAATATCTTTGCAGACACACCAACTTTACAGTTTTATTACAGGTATATATATAGATTGGAACTTTACACATGACAAGCCCATTTACACACGTATTTCTGTTTTCAAAACAATACAGTAGCATTACAGTAGCATTCTCTTAAAAACCCTTACATGCAACAGCACCAGAAATAGACTAAAGCAAACTTTGATCTACTGAAAATCTATTCAAACTAATTAATATTTAAACAAATGTTTGGCACTCCTTTGGCTGATATTCAAATGTTTGCATAAATGATCCTAAATGGTCTCATTGACAACAGAAGCTAAAAGGTTTATTAATATTGAACTAATTTAAAACTGGTTATACCTCAGTTATAACATGTTGACATGTTTTTCTTTCTTAGTGTTTGAGATTATGTTGGCATATCTGGACAAACATGACTGGCAAGAGGCTTTCTTCACCGTACTGCCTCAACGTAAAGGAGCTGTAGCTCTGGACCAAGAGGACAATGAGGAGCAGGATGAGAATGAAGAAGACTCTGATGCATGTGAGCCAGGGACACAAAACAGTGATAATACAAAAGACCAAAGAAATGGGAAACAGGATCAACACAACCAGTCAGATTCATGTGAACGGACTGCTGAGTAAGAAGAAGTTTATTTTCTTTTAATTTAATTTTTTTTAATTTTATGTGAATTTTATTTCATGCCAGGGTTTGGAAAAACTTGTGCTGGAAGAGATTTTTGTTTTGCTTACCAGTGCCTAAGTTATTGATATTTTTGTTTCAGCAGTAATGAAAGTGATTTTGAGATATGAGTGTTTATCTGCCAATAAAGATGAGATCTGATCTCTTGCCAAATGTACTGTTTATGTCCAGACATGTCATTGTGTTTTCAAGTTTTTATTTCCAAAATAAATAAAAAAAGAACACTTAATGGGCCTAAGGTTTATAAGTAATCATTCACATGTGAAAAATCCAAGTGTTTATGCACTAAATGGCTGGAATTTATGTGGACACCTGACCATCAGACCGATATTATTCCACAAGCTGTTACCCCAATGATGGGAGCACACTCACTTTACGTACTCGCTCATTGTCAATACTACTTTGTCCTGTGTACAGGGTTGCTGGGGGGGCCTGGAACCTATCCCAGGAGAGGACATAAGGTGGGGTACACCCTAAACAGGGTGCCAATCCATCGCAGGGAACACACACATACTATGGGCAATTTGAGAGCTCCAGTTAAGCCTGGTCTGCATGTCTTTGGACTGTGGGAGAAAACCGGAGCACTCGGAGGAAACCCATCAAACACAGGGAGAACACTCCTTGCACAGACATGAGGTCATGAAAATCGAACCTGGAGGTGCAAGGCGACAGTGCTAACCACTAAGCCACTTATGAGAGCAAACAATTGTCTAAAATGTGTCTTGTAGCAAACCTACTCAAGAATGTGACTGCGCTGGACATGAGTGCTGCCTGACACTTGCTTAACTTTGACACCAGGTGGCATCATCATGTGGCTTGGATAAAGCTTCCCATGACACAACAGGTATTTCATCCTGTGTCACTGTTTTCTGGAAGGAGAAGCGTCTGTCTGCTATAGTAGCGCCTCGGGCTGTAACTGCTTTTGGTGAAAAACAAGTTTTAAAGTTATTCTTCATCTGAAGGCAAAATTGTGCAAGTACGACACCAATGCAGCCTTTTGACAAAATAGTTCTACAACTTAGAATAATTAGGAGACATTGAGTTTGTGTCATCATTTTATGTAGGTAGTGTATGATGGGGTAGTCAGACATTGCATAAAATTGTGGTTGATGATCAGTTTGGTTCTGATGAACAGGTGAATGAGTCACATTCTTTTAGTCAGACCTCACTTCCTGCTAAAACACAACCACTGTACTGCACAGGAAACCTTTAATTTAAATATAACCAGCATACCTTAACAGTGCCAGCATTGTTATGTACAAAATTAGGGATTTTATATAAAAATAATGATCTTCTTTTGTCTGCTTTCGTTAGGGGGGTTGCCACAGCGGACCATTTGTCTCTGTCTAATTATGTCTACCACATCTTCCTTTGTCCAACCTCCTGCATTTCCTCCCTCACCACATCCTTAAACCTTTACTTGGGCCTTCCTCTTCTCCTCCTGCCTGGCAGCTACACCTCTAACATTCTCCTCCAGATACACCCCTTATCCCTTTGCTTCAAATGTCCAAACCATCTTAATCTGACCTGTCTAACTTTGTCCCCAAACCATCCTATCTGTGCTGTCCTTCTAATATACTCATTCCTAATCCTGTCCATTCTTGTCACTCCCAAAGCAAGTCACAGCATCTTCAGCTCTGCTTCCTGTCTTTTTGTCAGTGGAAACGTCTCCAAACCGTACAACATTGCTGGTCTCACTACCTTTCTGTAAAGTTTTTCTTTCATTCTTGCTAATACCTTTCTGTCACAGATCACTCCTGCTACTCTTTGCCACCCATTCCATCCTGCCTGCACTTTCCTCTTCACTTATCTACCACACTTCCTATTGCTTTGGACAGTTGACCATAAATATTTAAACCCCTCTTTTCCCTCCCTCTACTTCTTTGCGACAGCACCTTTCCCCTACCCCCTCTCTCATTCACACACGTTCTCAGCCTTTACTTATCCTACTGATCTTCAGCCTCTTCTCTCTAGTGCATCCCTCCACCTCTCTAGACTCATCTCGCTGCTGATCACAATATCATTTACAAACATCATAGTGCATGGGGACTCTAACCTCATCCATCAACCTGTAAATCATTACTGCAAATAAGAAGGGGCTAAGAGCCGATCCCTGGAACAGTTCCACCTACACCTTAAACCAGTCGGTTCAACCTATGGCACACCTCACCGCTGTAACGCTGTTTTTGTACATATCTGGCACCACCTTCACATACTTTTCTGCCACTCCTGACTTCCTCATGCAGTACCACAGTTCATCTCTGGGCACCCAGACATATGCTTTCTCTAGATCTACAAACACACAATGCAACTCTTTCTGACCTTCTCTATATTTCTCCATCAGCATTCTCAAAGGAAACATGGCATTTGTGGTGTTCTTTCTTGGCATGTGAGCGGCATACTGCTGCTCACAGATCGTCAACTCTCTTCTCAACTCTTCTCAACTTTAACTACTCATTCCATAACTTCATGGTGTGGCTCATTAGCTTTATTATGATAATAATAGAAGTGATTATTATTATTAAAGCTAATGAGAAAACACTCAATTAGCTCAGTATTCTAATGTAACTCAATCATTTGGGCATTGGACTCCTGATCAGAAGGTCCCAGGGTCAAACCACCACCAAGCTTCCACTGTTGGGCCCTTTAACCAGGCCCCTTAACCCTCAACTGCTCAAATATATAATCAGATAAAATGTGAGTCGCTCTGGATAAGGGTGTCTGCCAAATACTGTAAATGTACTAATTTAAATCTTCTCCCATCTGAAGCATTATAAGCATTTAGAATTACCCCCGCACTGCGATGGATTGGCACGATGTCCAGGGTGTACCCCGCCTCTTGCCCTAAGGCTGCTGGTATAGGCTCCAGGGCCCCCGTGACCCTGAATACAGGATAAAGCAGTATAAATGATGAGTGAGTGAGAGTGAGTGAGAGAATTACCTTCATCAGGATCACAGTGGATCAACTGCCTATCCTATGGACACTGGAGATGAGACAGGAAAAGACAGTTTATTGATCCTGAAGGAAATTTCAAACATCATCCAGTAGCAAGGATAATAACACAATAGGCATGTAATTGCAATAGCGAAAAATATCTAATGTAATATAATATAAAATAAAATATGATTATATAGTACACTAGCATATAATATACTATATATACAAAGAATGAGAATAAACAATGCACACAATTACTCACACTTTGAACAATTAAATTTGGCTAATCCATTTTTTTGTTTTTTTTGGGAAGTAAGAGGAAAGCAGAGAACCCAGAAAACACCACATAAATGGAGGGTGAAACTCCATACAGACAGTAACCTGAGCTCAGGATTAAAACAGGGACCCTGGAGCCGTAAGAAGGCAATGCTACCTCCTGCACTGCCATGCTATTTTTCCATTTATTAACTTCAGACTTGTTTTTTGATTGATGAACTGCTTCATTTAAATAAAGGCAGCTAGAAAATGTTTTGTTCAGAGCTTTTGTTTTCTTCCTAGACACATCCGCACTTAACATATACATGATTTGAATCATAACATTATTTTTATTATACTGTAGAATATTGCATCATAAGATTTTATAGTAGCAATGAGTACTTTTTTAAGGCTGTTCAATCAAAAGCAAACGAATATCACTATATGATGACACCTGACCATCACACCTGTCTATATTGCTTGTTGGACATTCTGTTCCAGAACTATAGATTGTTTGTCTATGAAGATTGCATGGGTACTTTGATTTTTATTTATCTGTTAGCAATGGATGTGACTGACAAACCATGAACTCAGTAGGTCGCTGAAATGAGCATCGTATGATCTGCCACAATAGCTGCTTAAGTGTTGGATCAATGGTTATCCCGATGGTTTAAAGTGAAACCAACAATTCTGAAATGTATTGAAAGCTTATGATGCTCATTTCAGCGACCTACTGAGATTTTACTCACCCCACACACATACTCTTCACCCTCCTGCCATCTGGAAAAAAGAAACCAAAGCATTCGGGCCCTTACATCCAGACCGTGTATCAGCTTCTTCCCACGAGCCATCCGACTCCACAATAAAACTGGACAGGACTGATAAACACACACACGCACACACTCAGATAAACACAATCACTTCAATACAATGGGACTGAACTGACAAACATGCATGTGCACACACACACTCACTCAGAAGAACACCATCTAGCAAGTTCACACACCAACATGCAATTACTTTTTTGCACAATATTTATTAGATGCTACTTCAACAAGAAATGTTTACAATTTTTATCTACCATCTCATGAAATTTTTTTTTGCACTACCTCACACCTCCTTATTACAGAGTACTACATTGTGTCATGTTGTTTCTCTTGTTTGCAGATTAGTACATGCACTTTATGTTTGTCTTTTTGTATAGTTTTAAGACAGTTTTGTTAATTTATGTTGTTTATATGGAGCACCTTGGTTCTGGAGGAATGTTGTTTAGTTTCACTCTGTACTGAACTGTATGGTTGAAATCACAATAAAAGCCTACTTGACTTGATCTTCTATACCTGTACAGGGTTGTGTGGGCCTGGAGCTTATCCCAAGAGAGTTTGGGCACAAGGCAGTGTACAACTTGGACAGGCAGGGTGCCAATCCATTGCAGGGCATTTGTCGACAGCGACGTCGTGTCCCTGACAAAAAACTAGTCACGGTTTTGATTTTACCAATTAAGGCATAAATTGGTAAAAACATGTGACACAGAACATTTCCTAAAAATGCATTCAGATATGTTTGTACGTTGTTCAATACATACCCTCCATGCAAACTTTCATTTTGGATATATTTTTGAACCATGACGTGACGTGTCGAAGGGACATCATTTCAACGGTCATTAAACATCCAAATGGAAAATTCTGGAACACCATTTGAACCTGCATGTTTTTGGACTGTAGGAGGAAACCCACCAAGCACATACTACAAACTCCACAGGCCTGATGTGGGAATTGAACTCTAAACTCTAGAGGTGTGAGGCCACAGTGCTAACACATTCTGAATTTTATTCTCTCACACTGACTGGATAGCTACGTGCTACACACAGTGAGAACCCTGTTTTTTATTCAGTCAAGTTATGTATATTTGTTGTTTTTATGGCTGTTTGTAAAAACAAAAAATGTCACTTCAGTACCAGTAAATAGAATAAAATTGAATTGAATTACGTGTGTGTGTGTGTGAGAGAGAGAGAGAGTGTATGGGTGTGTGTATGAGAGAGAGAGAGCGCGTTTGACACACACCTGTGAGAGGGAGTGCGCGCTCTCGTTTGAGTGCGCGCCCACGGCAGAAGTGTGCGGTGCTAACAGGTGTCTGAACGGAACAAGCTTAAAGTCAGACGCTTTAAAAAAAAAAAAAAAGAACCTGAAAAAAGAACCTCTACAGAATGGAGTGATTTGTGTATTTCTGTATGTGTTCAGTCTCGACACTGATGTGTGCTGATCTGTCGCGTGAGGGTCTCCCGTTTACCGGAGCAGAGCACTGAACGCGTCTGGAGATTTACTAGACTGGATACCGCTGCATTTTCTTCGAGCTTCGCTTCTGCAAACGCGTAGAAAACTGCAGGGATTGAAGAACTGAGAAAGGATTACTATAATTTTTTTTTATCTGGATTATCCCGTTTGAGTTACACACTTTTGTTTTTGTTTCCCCCCCTAAATGCTGTATGTTTTTGTGTGAAATAAGCCTTGAGACGTCGTGTTAGGAGGAAAATCCGAGTGGACTATGGCAGTGTTGAGTTGTTTAAGGATTTTACTCATCTGGAATTTGTGTAAGTTTTTAATTGTGTTGTTTTGTCTTACCCATTTTTTTTTTTAACTTGTTGCTTAAGCGTCGGGCCTCCAACAACACGTCCACGGCTGTCTGATCTTTCAGGAAGAACTGGTTCTGGTGATCAGCTCCTCCACAAGTTTGTCAAAATCATTGTGACAGAATGGATAAACCTCTCTCTCTCTCTCTCTCTCTCTCTCAAACTCACACACGCACAATACTTTGTTTCATCTTTTTCATGTACTGTATGTATTACTGTAGCTAAATAATACATCTAAGCCTATTTTGGTTCTTTCATCTTTCTTAGTCTTTAAACATTTGGTGGCTTAGCCGTCAGCACTTTCGCTTCACACCTCCAAGGTTAGCGGTTCGAATCTCACTCACACTCTGTATGCATAGAGTCTGTTCTCCTTGTGCTTGCAAATTTTTTCCTTCTGCCTGCTGTCTGTTTCCTCCCACAGTCTAAAGACCAGGACTGTAGCATGATTAGTGTTTCCAAACTGCCGGAAGAGTGTGTGTGTTTGTGTGTGTGTGTGTATGATTGTGCCCTGTGATGGGTTGGTATCCCATCCAAGGGGTCTCCTGCCTTGTGCCCTGAGTTCCCTGAGATCGACTCCAGACCACTGTGTCCGTACACACTGTGATCAGTATAGTTAGTAGATTCACGTACACTTTTCAATTTGTCAATGTCAACAACTGGCTATGAAAAAAAAAAAAGTTGATCTTTCCCTGGTGGCACGTTGGCTTAGTGGTTAGCACCAGGATCGATTCCCAATGGAGTTTGCATGTTCTCCCCGTGCTTGGTGGGTTTCCTCCAGGTACTCAAGTTTCCTCACACAATCCAAAAAGAGGTAGGTTAGGCTAATTGGCATTCCCAAATTGCCTGTAGTGTGTGCATGAGGATGTGTGTATGGCCTGCGATGGATTGGCACCCTGTCCATGGTGTACCCTGCCTCGTGCCCTTAGTCTCCTGGGATAGGCTCCAGGCCGACAGGATAAAGTGACCGATCCCTCAAAAATCAAGGGATAGATATGTTTCCCATGTTGTTTGACATAAAATGCCATTTTTTCCAGGACAATTTAGCAATTAAAGGGTGAGGAGCTACAAACTATCAAAAACAAATCTTCAGAACTGTCACATAGTTTGATTATGACGACACTATCATCACATTCATCATCATCACATATAAATACACGCACAGGAGAGATGATAATACAAAATAAGCTGTTCATTACTGAGTCTAAGTGTATCATTGAGGTGTGTGTTGATGGGAAGCTTATCAGATATTCAGCATCTGTGCGTGTGCTTGTGTGAGTTAAAGGGAAAGCAGAACGTTATATGTTCACAGTATACAGCCTATAAGTCATTTAGAGCGAGTTTGTGTATATCTGATTAAATGACAGTGAAAGTAACAGGTCTTTTGACATCAGTAGCCTCCTAATGGAATGTCTGTGATTTAATTAATAAATGCTGACTAGGTAGATGTTTGGAATGACGGTTTGATTTTTTTGCCACTCCTTAGAGAGGAGTATCAAAGGCAGGTCTTGTAGAGACAGAACCCTCCAGATCGTTGTATTTTCCTTCATTTCATATCAAAATCAGGTAAGCTAAATCGGGTATGGATACTAGACTCCATGGTGCTGTGGCCTTCTTGGACCTTTTTGGAGTGTGAACAAAACAGTTTATGCAAATGCAAAAGAACAATTAATGCTTCCATTTATATGTTTATTTTTATTGTATTAAGTAGCTTATGTTTGAGGTCTTAGTGTGCAATTTTTAAAAATGTAAAAAAAAAAGTATTAACACTTAGGCAAAACTGTGCTTCTTGACTTTGTTGGTCAAATAAAACATGAACATAAAAATTTGGAAATTCTCCATTGTACAGATATATCTGTTAAATGTAGGTGTTGTACCTTACAAGTTAAAGAGTTGCCTTAAAATGTTTTGTACAGTGGCTGAGAGTTCTTTGTCTCCTCTGTTGTTCAACGTGAGAAGAACATAATAATTCTAGTTCTTATTAGTAGTATTAGTAGTGATGTGTTTAAGCAGAAAATGTTGGCCTTAACCAAAATATGAAACCAATCAAGTCTCCAACCACATTGCTTTGGCTCATTTTCAGTCGGATATTTTTTTCATACCAGGTGCATGCTGTATGCTGAACACACCCATGAGTGTAAATTAGTTGTCTGATTTGTGAATAACTGTAAAAACCAAATCTCGAAATATACTGACCTCCACAAGTGTGTTTCTTTATTACTAATTAGCCTGAGCTAACAAGTTGAGCAGCATATCTCTCCTTCGTCCTTAAGCCTTTTCTGCACATGTTGTTTAGCTCCACCCTTCCTTTAATACACTCACTCCCTTTTGTATTGTTCTGTGTTTTTCATTTTCTCTTAAGTTTTTGCAAGCATCCACTCCACCCTTTTGTGAAGGATCTTTTTTAAGACGACTTTCATGAATACTTATGGGCAATTGCCCAGTAAATGATGCACAAAAATGAATTGACCAAATATTATTTGACAATATTACCTACATTTGACCGTTTTATTTTTGCTCTAAACACAGGAAACCACATTCTTTTAACATTCTAAAAGTTAATATTGCAGTACAGTTTCTTACCCTCTCTGTTTATTTTGTAGTGGTCTGTGCAAATGGAGGAACATTCGTGACACTCCCAAGTTCAACTGTGTATACGTCAGCAGAAGAAAATGTACTTCTGCCCTGTAAGTTCTTGCCAGCAGATGGGGAGGTGGTCATTCAGGTTATCTGGAACCATGTTAAAACAGATGGGACCGAAGTGCAGGTTATAACTGCTCATCGTCAGGAAGGACAGCAAGGTACAAAGTGTTCACTGTATACCTTTGTTGGCAGTAAATGTGTATGCTGAGAAAAAAAGAGGTGTAAACTGTACCTTTACGTGTTGCTGGTGTGGTACCCTCAAGATGCACCTTTTGACCTTTAGTTAACATTAAAAAAATTTTTAACTAGTTGTATTATTATTATTGTTGTTTGTTGTTGTTATTGTTAATAATATTAATAATAATAATAATTCTGTAAATTTTGTTTGTTACAATGATTGTAGTTAAAAGCACTATCCAAATAACATTGAATTGAATTGAATTGAATTTAACTGAATTGAATTGAATTACTCTAAAGGATGATTATGGCCCAATTATCAATGTTGAATGTTTAAACGAACACTATATCCATAATTCCAGGTGAATTATTGAAAGTTTGAAAACTTCATTCAATTTTGCATGTTGTTTACTGTAGACAGTAGATGACTTTCATACAGTTAAATCTCCATGAATGAAGAAGTGAATCTTGTACACATTCAACATATACATGCAAAATAACCCTCCCTTTTATGTTTTTCATATTGCCCACAATGTCATCAGAAAGATCAGGTTTTTTAAAAAAAATTTATCATATCTGTAAAGTTTTCATGCAGCCAATTCTATACTTTTGGGTGAGGTACTATTTTTAGTGTTCTTGCTGTCAGAGTTTTAATATCCTTTTTGTTTTTTCTTTCTAGAATCTCCTGCCTATGCAGGCCGTGTGCGCTTTGAGGACAGCAACCCCATGATCAACTCGGCTCTGATTATGCTGAATGCAGTGCTGTCAGATGAGGGAAGCTATACCTGTACCATTGCCACGTTCCCTAGTGGAACCCTAAAGAGTCAAGTGTCTCTTACAGTGTGGAGTAAGTGTTTTTAAATTTCTCAGGAATCCTTCCCTCTCCACCCCATGTACAAGATTGAAGTATATAACCTACAATACCAAAGCACAAATTATCTGATATAGAAATGTGTATGATTATCAGTAGACTGCACCATTTAAGTGCTGACAGCTGCCCATGTTTGAGAGCAGAGAAACAGAATCAGCTGTATTTTTGGTGTGTGAAATGTCATTGTCAATCAGTAGAACATAAGTTAATAGCAGGTGTCAATGACCACAGGAAGGAAGGATGCAGATACTTTATTTGAGTGTGTTATACTGTCCTGTGATGCAGATTAAAAACAATAACAAGCCTTTGCCTTCCCCTAAACTGATCACATACCATAAATCAACATGAACTGTACCTTATGAGTGGCTTGTTAAGAAAAGGGTATAGTTGGGCACCTTTTTTGGCAGGTAGCAACGCTGGCTCACAGCTCCAGGTTCCCCAGTTCGGTCTTGAGCTGAGCTTGCTTTCAGGTTCCATATAAATATAGATTTCCTTTGATCGCCACAAAATATTGTATTTATTGGATATTCTTGATTGACCCAATTATGAATTGTAACTGTGTGCATAGTGCCCTGTAAATGACTAACGTCTCAACCAGAGTCTACTCCAGTATTAACACCGCAAAGTATTTACTGAACATGCATTATTATTATTATTATTATTATTATTATTGATTAAGATTGATTATTGTTAAGTTAGAGATGCAGAAATTCGAGGATTGTCATTCTTTGAAATGAAGCAGGAACAAGGACAGGCTATATCTTTTCTACATTGCTATGGTACATACAAAGTTGACAAAGATCTTCATTTAGTGCTCTGGTCTAATAATCAGTGGTGCATTAAATTCAATGTGCCAGTTAACTTCATTCAAATTAAAGGATACAAAATTGGTTGAAATCAAACATTGGTTGAAATCAAAAAATTTTTGGCAACCTGTCCATTGAATCATGGTGTGCACATCAGTCACGGGCTAGTAATTGTAAAAAAAAAAAAAAAAAAATCCAAAAATATGTTTTGGAAGGATTTCTATGAAGGTTAATGAATTCCAGTGCAAGGCAGTATGAGATTATCACTGTCTTAAGCAATATCGCACTAGCCATAGTGCAAGAGTTGTACTGAATTTCAGCGTATAACAAGTATGCTGATATTCAATAAAGCAGCATGAGTGTGTGTTTAACACTATTTATACAACAGTTCTATCGAGTACTATTTCAGCCAAAATATGGCCAGATGTTTTATTTATTTTTGCTCAGTCACAAAAAAGACATCCCAGATGTGAGTTGCCATGAGACGCACAGACTGACCGTAGTAAGTGTGGTCATGGTTTCGATGTAAAAAGCGAGCACTGTGTTTGATCTGCATCCTGCTTGTTTAGTTAAATTTGTGGACTGGAACTATCTGTATAAAGTTGATCTAATTAGGAAATAGTAGCGGTCCTTCATTAAGTACATAACGATTCAAAAGGGAAACCAATGAGCTATAAGAAAAACCTCAATATTACTTAAAATTATTTTTCTTAGGCTTCATAAGTAGTGCAACAAAACAGTGTATTCAGAGGGATGGCATATTTGGTCACCCCTGTCAGTCTGTTCGACACTAAATAATGTGGCCAGTCAGTGGGAATTAGCAGATGACCATGATGTTATGAAAATAATGTCATTGTGATCATCTATAGTATCATAGACTTAACTGACATTCTTATTGAAGTATGACCTAATCAGCCATAACATCAAAACCAACTGCCTAATATTGTGTAGGTCCCCCTTGACCTGCCAAAACAGCTCTGGCCTGTTGAGGCCTAGACCCCACATGATCTCTGAAGGATCAGTGTCGACCTTCTGTTCAAATGGTCTCAGGTTCAAACCCCAGTACGATCAAGCGGACCCATAACCCTGAACTGCTCATATACGTAATATGATAAAGCATTTGGTTGACACCTTTATTCAGAGTGACTTACATTTAAGTTTAAATGTAAATGTAAGCCTCGAGGTGGTGTTTCCAAGGATCTGACTGTTTGTCCAGCACATTCTACAGATGCTTGGTTAGATCTGGGCAATTTGGAGGCCACCAAGTCAACATCAACTTGTTCCCCAAATTACTGTTGAAAAGGTTTTACAATGTGACAGGGAGCAAAATCCTACATAATCCTGCTGAAAGAGCTACTATTATGGAATGCTGTTGCCATGATGAGGTGTACTTAATTTGCGACAATGTTTAGGTGGGCTGGTATTTGTCAAAGTAACATCCACATGAACGCCAGGACCAAATGGCTGATGAGCTTGCCTTGACTCCATCAGTGAGTATTGAGTGCCCATGATCCTGTTGCTGGTTCACTAGGTGTCCTTAATTGGATATTTTATGGTAGGGACTAACTGCTGCACCCCAGGAACCTGCTGTTTTGAAGATGCTTTGACCCAGTCGTCTTGCAATCACAATTGCTCGTTCCCTATTTTTCCTGCTTCCAACACATCAAGCTTTGAAAAGTGACTTGCTGCCTAATATGTCCCACAGTATGACAGATACCACTGTAACGAGATATCAATGTTATTCACTTAATATGTTATGGGTTTACTGTTTTTGGTGGTCATTGTTGAACACTAATCCTCCATCAAGTCAGTAAATGTAAAAAGGCCAAAAAAAAAAAGCACAATTAATTTATTTTTGGCTGACTCTGTGTCTGACTCCACACACACACACACACACACACACAAATATAATATATTACAGTGGCAAATAAGTGCAAAACAAAATAACAAAATCGATAACAAATCCAAAAACAAAATAATAAAACTGAAAGCAAAATAAATACGATAAAATAAAACCGAAAACAAAATAACTAAACTGGAATCAAAATTACAAATTACAAAAAAACTAAATTACAAAACTGAAAAAAAGAAAAATCTGGAAACAAAATAACAAATTCAAAAACATAATAACAAAACAGGAAACAAAATAACAAACCTGAAAACAAAATAACAAAACCCAAAAATAAAATAAAATAAGCAAAATTACAAACCTGAAGATCAGCAGTAGGCATTTTTTGGCTGACTCTGTGTGTGTCCGACTCTATATTATATTTGTGTGTGTGTGTATATTCAAAAGTTTGGGGTCACTTGCAAATTTCTTTGTTTTTGTTTAGTGATTTATTTTCTACATTCTACAACAATACT
>JAQMYJ010000001.1:22685380-22699099 GCA_030014305.1 Clarias laeviceps
TATATATATTACACACACACACACACAAATATAATATATTACACTGGCAAAGAAGTGCAAAACAAAATAACAAAATCGATAACAGAATAAGAAATCTGAAAACAAAATAAAGACGATAAAATAAAACCGAAAACAAAATAACTAAACTGAAAAAAAAAAAAAATTCAAAAACATAATAACAAAACAGGAATAACAGAAAAGGAAACCAAATAACAAACCTAAAAAAAAAATTCCTAAAACGCAAAAATAAAATAAAACATTTAATCACAAATCTGAAGAACAGCAGTAAGCATAACTTACAAACTTCACCTTCCTCTTCCGGGTTGGCTGAATTGTTGTTGTGTTTTCTGATTTATTTTTGTTGATGTATATACATACACACACACACACACACACACACACAAGGTATTGTCTACATAGAAAGATGCACTGAATCAGCCAGCTTTTCAACTAACATGACTTTACATGTATGGTGTATTGTTTGAAGAGCAACAATACCCGATCATTACTTGGTTCTTTTCAGACAATGTTTTTAAGATGATGTTTTGATTGTCAGTAGAACGTAAACAGAGGCAACTGTACAGGCATTTGGCCTAAATGACACATTCTGTTGATTGTATCTGTAATGCAGCTTAGATATGAATGAAAAATTGAGATTTTATGATCGTAGTAATTGTTAAACTTTTTAAGCCTTGTGTTTTTTTCCCCCTCAGCTAAACCTATCTCCACATTGGACCCTGTTGTTCTAGTAGAGGGACAGGAATTTCGACTGGCTGCAACATGCCGTGCAATGGCTAAGCCTCAGCCGGGTCTCTCATGGGATACAGATCTTCCAGGCCAGAGCCAGAACCGCAGTCTGGACAATGGCGTCGCGTCCATCCAGTACTCTCTTCACCCTCTGAGGAGAATGAACGGACGAAAACTGGACTGTCTGGTCTGGCACCCGTCTCTAAAAAGTCCACGGAGGCTCACTAATCAGCTCGTTGTGCAATGTGAGTTAAGTGACGTTAAATAATAGATGTTTTATAGAGGTCCTCACTGTAGGTGATTTGTTTAGAATGTTTTTGTTTAGAGGACAGGTAGTCTAGTGTAGTCAAGTCATTGTTCGATATTAAAAATTACATTACCATGTTTTTTAAAACATCATGATATGTCAATGACTTTGTCGTAAATCATTTAGCACAGTAGGATGAATTACCTAATTGAAGAGATTAAGTTTCTACCATCCTTACACTTCATTAACACTTAAATTACCAAACAGAAAATACTTGGTTTTATCTGGTTAGCTGTTCCGGACACTGTGTTTTAACATGTAGAGGCTGGCTTTCTAGCACCTGTTTTGTGTCTGTCTCAGGACTGCGATTACCCAGTTTCTGTCTGATTCATTGTCTTAACATCTCAAGTTACGAGAAATTTAAACACTGTTTGGGCGTGACCACCCGAGCAGAATATTTTGAAAATGTTTTAAAGAGTGTGGTTCCAAGTCACAGGATTAATATTTTTATATGATTATTGTTATCATTATTATATGATTATTGTTATTATTGTTATTATTATTATTATTATTATTCACACTGTTTTGGTGTAATATAACAGCTTACAAGTAAAAAAATAAATATATATATATAGTGTGTGTTTGTCTAATGGTGTGTGTGTGTGTGTGTGTGTGTGTGTGTGTGTGTGTGTGTGTGTGTGTGTGTGTGTGTGTGTTAGACCCTCCAGATGCAATAATCTCAGGTTATAATAAGAACTGGTATTTGGGTTTGGAGGGAGCGAGACTACAGTGTGACGGTGGAGGAAACCCCAAACCACACAACTTCACCTGGACTAGGTAGATTACCACTGCCGTCTGCCTCTCTGTCTGTTTTTTTTTTTCTTATTGTTTTTTTTGTTTACAAAATAAAATACAAAAATTTCCTGTGAATGTTGTTTTGATCTCAAATTTAAACGTTTAATGCATTCTTTATGTTTTGGCTTGTGTGTTTTTGAAATAAAAAAAAACATTTTATGAAATTAGATTTAATGTACAGTACTACTTTAATATCAATAAACAGGACGAACGCCTTGATAGAAAGCAAACAAGTAAGACTTATTTCTAGAAGAAAATGCTATAGTATAAATTCAGTCCAGTACAATGAAATCACTCTTGACTTAGATTCATGAATCTTCTTCATGGTTTCCTACAATACATGGATAAACAACTATAGTAAACGTTGCATAAGCAATACTTGTTTTTCCCAAGTTCCGTCCAAGGAAGGTTGTTTTTGTGTGTGTGTTTTCTCCCAGCTTCGTGCCACAGTAATCCTGGCTCAAGGTGTGGTATAACAGTGATTCAATCTAAATTCATTAACACACCCTGATTGATTCACTTCCTAGGCAGATCGAACTGTTTGCAGTCGAGTGACCTTCATGACCTCATTGACATGAATTTTCTTCAGACTTCATTTATATAGAATCTTTTTTTCCTATTAAGGTAACATCTGTATTGTAATTATGTCATATAATTTTGCAATTGTCTATAAGCACATTCAGTCAGTTGGACAGAGTTAGTTCCTGAACTTTGTCTTACAACACAAACACACTCGCGCACACACACTCATTAAACATTTCAGCAGGCACCCTAAGTGGGAGAACCTGTTCTGCGCCTGCTTGGTGCAAATGCAAAGCGAGTCAAGTAAGTGTGTCCTTGTATCGTGTTCCAGCTTGTGCAAAACCGTCAGGAACACACACAAACGCAGAGCTTTTCACACGAAGGAGGGAGAGGTGGATGAGAACATTGGGAAAACGGTAGATGACTAGTGAATGAGTGGACATGTGTTTGGGAAAGATGGAAGCGTAAGAAGACGTAGGAACCGCCGTAGAGCAGTCTGTCTGTGTGACATGACGTACAGCAGTCCTCTTGCCGCCTTTATGCAAACTTGGCACTGCATCATGGAAAACACCATGTAAAGCATTTCCCACATGCTTCCTTAAATCTTTTTGAGAGACAAGTCATAATTCATGGTGTGAAATGAAAATAAACGAATGGAAATTGTTGTTGAATTGAGATTGTGGTTGAGCCTTGAACGGTGTGTACTATCTCTATCCATGTAACTTCTGCTGTTCAGGTTAAGTAGAAATATGCATCTAACAATATCTTTCCATCTCACAGAAAAGATGACGGCTTACCAGATGGCGTGACTGTGGAGAAGGAAACATTGAAATTCAACAGGCCTCTCAGATTAACAGACAAAGGAGTGTATGAGTGTGTAACCACTAATACTGTGGGGTCTGGGAAAGTGGACCTGCTTATAAAAGTTGCAGGTATCTGCACGTTTCTTTGTATCTCTTTGTGTGTTTTTTTTTGTTTGTTTTTTTTAATAATTTTTATTATTTTATCCTAAACTTATAATAAATAATAAAGCTTGTTAAAATTCCATAGGTCAATTTCAGTTGTTAATATAAAGTATTTAAGCCAAGAAGACTATGGTTTATATCATCCATTGGTTAGTTTTTTTTTTTTTTTTTTTTTTTATCTACTGTGATGTATTATGCATTTAATAAGGAAACATTTATATCTTACATCAAGAACAGGAACTTGAACCCAGCTTCACCTGCTGTTTTCTGATTTTGATTCTACTTCTTTAGATGCTTAACATTACTGACCCCTAGTGCTTGTTCCGGCACATTATGAAATAGAGAATTTATTCATTACTGCATATATACATTACTGTATATGTGTACAAAATATTTACACAGTTAGTTGAGTTGGAGGAGAGTGTAACAGCTAACAGCTGTGTGTTTGTTGTTTCTCTGTGTTTTTTCGTGTTTTCATACGACAGAGGAACCCGAAAAAGAGGCATCGTTCGACAGCATCCTGATGATCATCATTGGAGGAGTTGCAGGGATGTTGGTTCTTATTCTGGTGATTGTAGTAATAACAGTAAACCGCCATCACAAACAAAAAAACCGACAACTGGCTATGGAGCTGAATGAGAAAAAGTAAGAAGAAGCCATTTTCTGGTTATTTTAAAACAACACAGTTGTTCAATATAAACACATCATTAGATCCATAATGCAAGTTCTTTCAGATTTCATTATTGATCATTTTCTCTCTCTCTCTCTCTCTCTCTCTTATTTTTTCCAGGGAAGAAATTAGCACTCTATCAAGACAGGCCTCGATCAGAAGAGTTGCCTCAACATCCATAGAGAAATACCAGGTATGAGCTCACACTCCTGCTATACAATTAGGGACCATGTAGATGTATGTAACAATGTAGCACCATCACATGTTACATTTCTTTTTATTTTGTCAGATGGAAGAGAACATACCTTTAAGAGTTGAAGGAACAATACGGAACAGTCTCAGTTCATTGGTCGGTTTTTGCTTTTTTCCGGTCTTGTAAAAATGAAATGTCATGCTTGGTTTTAATTTTCACAAAAACTCTTTTAATACACTTTCAGCTGATGACTGGCTTTGTTTATTTCTCTATTACATAATGCAAAAACAGGAACGTCCCCGCTCTCGAGACAGCCATTCCACTTTGGGAGGGCTAGACTCTCTGGGTCGACCCGCCATTTATAACACATCCAGACGAGGCAGGGAGCGACCAATGGACAGAGAGAAGGACGGGGAGAGAGTTCCAAATCGACCCAAAATGGACCCTTACTCGAGAAGCAGCGATATGTCACTGGTGCACCCGGTATGTACACTATTGTGTCTCAGGTGCTGTATATTCAAAACTATTTATGACTGCTGTAGAATTCCTTCCAGTCCATAAATTTTACTCTTGACCTGTTAATTACAGCAGGTAAATGATAAAGATTGCTTAAAGGCTCAGCTCTGGCCCTCTGGCAGTTCATGGGTCTAAACTGACTAGACTATATTTTTATCATTAACTTTTGACATTGAAGGAAAAATCCACTCACACACCTTGTATGTTAATTTTTACTGTTAAAATATGATCTTAAGTTAGTCTGCTGGCTAACAGGTTTCCTACATTTCCCACATTGCTGATATTTGCAGCAGTGTGTTTTAGCTCTTGCTTTATCTCTACTTAATGTGTACTCCTCTCAAACCAATACCAGTGTCAGCTCCTTCAGATTTGTGATCTTGTAGGTCATTAATTAGGGCTCATAAAGCTAAATTGGGGCTCATAAATAATAATAATAATAATAATTTTTCATTAATATGGTACTGAATGTCAGGGAAAAATGGTGACTGAGAAAGGAGTTTGTGCCAACATAGTTAAAGTTTCAAAGTGCAGGACACCTTTAGTGATGTCTTAATTTCTCTCATGTATGCGGAAGAGGGTGGATGGTGCTTTGCTCCGAATGTGTTACACATCACTGCGATGATCTGAGCAACCGATTGAAAAGATGCAAGTGGCTGGCTAGACACCAAAATCTTAGCACCACCCTCTCCACTTAGTTGCTATCATGAAAATGGTAGAGCTAGTTGGTGGGTGGGAACTGGCCAGTGAACAAATTGTGAGAGAATGTTGGCCTAGTCATGCTCATGCAGAATTTTACTCTAATTCATGAACAGCAAGCATTGCGTTCAGCGATTTTTAAGCATCTTTTCAGCATCTTGTCTTGTTCTTGTTTGTTCGTTTTTAGGAGAGTCTCTTCCACCCTCCTTTACAGCCTTCCCCTTTCTCGATGGAGCAGACTGCTGAAATTATCAGATCTCGGAATGGTAGCGCCATCCTACCAGCAGATGGCAGACCGCAATCAGGAGGAGGCAGCATAACTGGCAGCAGAGCAGGCAACAGAGGGCATCATTCCCCCTTAAATTCAATCTACCCTACACATTTAGATAATGAAGACATGAGGCCAGTCGATGAGGGATCAGAGGTTTCCAGGGGCCAAATCGAACCCGATGGGATGGATAATGGAGGCAGCGAAACTGCAAGTTCGCAAATTTCCGAGGCAATGTCCAATCACTTCGAGCACACCAACGGTACCCTATGGCCTAAGCAGAAACCCAACAGCATCTTACTAGCACCGGAGATCACTCGGTTCCCCCTTGTCCATACAAACATGATTCATCACCCTCCTCAGATAGTATAGCTCTCAGACTTCAGCACTGCGCACCATCGGGACTGGCATTGATACGTTTTGGATTCTGCAAGACCTTGGAGACGTATTGAGACTGGAACTTTGGCAAGTGAAATATCTCACCTGAATGTAAAAAAAATAATAATAAATCAACCTAGGTGACATACTCTTACTGACATACTCTGCGAACTGTTACTGCAAGGTTAGCAATTCAAGCGAGCAATTTATCCTCATAAAAAAAAAAAAAAAGACTTGTTTTTATATCAATTCTGTGGTATTAAGTAAAAGACTGATGTTCCTTGATGCATGTTTCAATTGCACACATGCTTTTTTTTTTATAGATGAGTATTATAATGCAACACTTTCAATGAGAGAGACTTGTCACTGTGAAATGCGTGACAAAGAGAGCGAACAGTGTCCTTCTGTTCTTTCTGCCACACAGTTTAAACTGCTTCACAGCACCAACCTCAGGATTAAACCTCTGTTTACCTGGGAACCTTTCTTCCTAATAACCATGAATTACAATGGCTTTACCTGTGAGCTATGTCTTCTTATCACTGTATATAAAAGTTGCAGTATATGCAGACATGAAGTATTATTAACCATATTTGTACATGTTTTATGAAAATGATTTTCCTGGTTGGACTGGGGCATCACTTTAAGGCCTTAAAAGTGTGCTTTGAATAACCATATTATGACATGTAAAGGCTTAAGCACTTCCAATCTAAGGAACTGCAGAGGGTTCCACACTTCCACTCCTCACATTTATAATGCAATATTAGCCTGATCATTTTGCATGTACAGTAGTTGCTGGATGATATGCCTTAGGGTTCAGGGATGGAAAGGATGGGAATGTTAAGGCAAATTACTTTAATACATTATAAAGCTTCTTTTTAAAACAAAACAAAACAAAAAAAACAGTACGCCTGTATATCAGGACAACCTTTACAGTACCTGCAGCTTACAAATGTGTTTAATTTTTATAGTCTCTGTTACAGTTTGCTTGTTACAGTTTTGTTACCACTTGTGTGTTATGACAACCTGTTGTGTGTTGCTTCTGTGCTGCTGGTTAGTGCTTGGAATTTGGGAAATGGTGCTAGGTATGTGCGCTTATAAACGTTAATGTAAAATAATATGCTGTATAATATTACATGTTTTGTTATTTCTATACGTTTGCAGTTTGACAGATTATTGTCCTCTATGATGATTTTGTGCTTATTACTAGACACAGTGGACAAATGAAATGCCAAATAAGAAGCAAAATACCAAATTCATCATTTATTATGATCTTTAGTACACGCTTTATCCTGGTTGGCATCATAGTAGATCCACAGGTGCAACCCCAAGAAACACATCCTGGATGAGAAGACGGTTCACTACAGGATGCACGAAGGTGTTTCCATTTAAGTTGCTGACCGTGCATTTGAGGCACTGTGGCCTTTCAACTCCAGGGTCGAGGGTTTAATTCCTGCCTTCGGTCTGTGGGCATGGAGTTTGCATGTTCCCCACATGCTTGGTGGGTTTCTTCTGGGTACTCCGGTTTCCTCCCAGAAAAACATGCAAATTACTTTAATTGGTATCCCGGAAATTTTCCCTAGTTGTGTGTGTGTGTGTGTGTGTGCGCGTGTGCGCGTGTGCGCGTGCGTGCGTGCGTGCGTGCGTGCGTGCGTGCGTGCGCCTGCGTTGAATTGGCACCCTGTCCAGTTTCCTGGGATAGGCTCCTGGCCCCCGCAACCCTGTAGGATAAGTGGCAGACAAGATGAATGAATGAGTTAGTCAGTATGTGACAAGACGTTGACATCACAAGCGAATGATAGGCAGATGATTCTGAATATTTAAGACTGTAAAATAAATAATTATGGTTTATATATTGATGCATGTGTTCTAATACATTATTGTTCCTGTAACAGCTCTTATACATGGACTTGTACAAGCGAACACCAAATCTAAACAGATTAAAATGTGTTCTATAAGAAAGAAATGTATTTAATGGTTGATATTGTAAAAATTTTTGTTAGGAGTTGTTTAATTAACATTTTAAGGAAGGAGTTAGGTCACAATATGTTATTGTAGCTGTATACACTCGCTCCCTTACAAGCCGGTCTTTTTATGGTAATAAGACAAAATCCAGCTTATGATGTTACAGATATAATGGAAAGAGTAATCCTGAAACCTGAAGACACAGATTTCGTGAATGGTCAGACGCTTTAAAACTGCTTAAATTTAAATTCAATTTAAAAGTTTGTTCAGCCTATTACCTTCTTTCTTTGTTACTGTGTAAGCCTCATGTTTTTTGCAGGTGCAGCAGCATTTGGAGTTTAAGGAAACCTAAAAGTCAGGGATTGCTGTAGCGCTAACAGCCTCCTCACTCCTGTGTCCTTGCTACACGGCACTATTCATACTCTTATTCACAAACTATCATAGCTGGGCAAAAATACAGTCAGTCCAAACTCCAACATCATAGTCAAATTAAAGGTAGCAAGGCAAAATTTTATTATAAGCAAAGGGGTAAAGACCTATAGTAATTGCTATGGAAACAGAATCAGGATATCCTGTCACATTTTGGTCAGGGAATGATGTGTAAACATGGGAATTGGATATAAAAAAATATATTAATAATTGCATTGGTCCACCCAGTGGCATGGTAGTGTGTAGTGGTTGGCACCTCCAGGGTCAAGGGTTCTATTTCTGCCTCAGGTATGGTGGGTTTCCCCAGGGTTCTCCGGTTTCCTCCTACAGTCCAAAGACATGCAGATTAGGTTAAATGGCATTCCCAAATTGCCTGTAGTGTGTGTGTGTGTGCTCTGCAATGGATTGACTCCATATCTATGGTGTACTCGGCCTCTCGCCTAAAGTCTCCTGGGATAGGCTCCATGTGATCCTGTAACAGGATAAGCGCTATAGAAGATGAATGCTCTTGAAATATGAAACCTCAGATGCCAACTTCTGAATGAATTGGATTTAGATTTAAAAAAATTTATCGTTAATTTTTCCATGTGTCTTTTTAGTTGTAGGGTACAACTAAAGCACACGTTTTCTGGGTTTAAGACTTTTATTCTAAATTCTGCCCTTGAAATATGAAACCTCAGGTGCATGATTCTGCTTCTCTGATATATTTTGTCAGTAAGCTAAATAAACATCTCTTTAACTTGCGAAGCGAACGACAAAAGAACAGCGTGTACACGTTTCTTATATGTCCGTGTACACATTGTGCTCTTTGTGAACGCAGAACCCATTACCAAACAGGAAATAGCCTGTTTGTCACAAAGGCTGTGCATACTCCTGTGCTATGTAGTACGCGCACTGTGCGCTAACTGCTTGTTTTCCATACTACACTGTGTAGTAGGGCAGGTCGCGCTGTGGGGACGCAGCCAGTTCCCTCCCTCTCTCCGGCTGTTAGACTGCTGTAGGTAGGTAACGCAATAAATCATATTCTTAATGACTGCGCATCTTATCGGTTGATTAATTATTCACTTTTGCTGGTGGATGTGACAGGATGTACACACATATATAGGCTTTTCCTGCGGAAACAGGCGTCTTCCGAGCGCATGTCATTTGATGCTGCATACCTGGACTCTTTATTCTAAGCATTTTGTGTGGCCGCTCGTGCGCAACCTCTATTCATTATTCTCTTAAACAAGCGCCCATATAAGATTACATATATAAGATTTTAAATAAACAATTTAATATTAAATAGAAATTATGTTCTAACATAGTCCAATGGATTAGCTGCTCTCTCTCGCTGTGCATTTTCCCCCAACCCGGTTATGCAAAACTGTAACGACGGACTGAAAGGATTCATTCACTGGGTGTGTGGGTGTGTGCGCGTGTGTCATAGTATTGTGTATTGCTTTTCCTGTCAAGTTGTCCAGTTTTATTTCCTGCAAAACCCCAAACCAAGGTACAGTAACCCTAACAGTATCTTTACGGATAGGTCGTGTCTCACGCGCATTCCACGCGCACGTTTCGTAGGCGCCTGTCTGCGCGCGCGCGATAATTTGTTAATTAGTTCTGTTCGCGAATGTTCTTTTGCTGTGTATGACGTGCTAACGATCTGCCCACAAGGTGGTTTGGGGGAAATAATCTCTGGATGGGGTGTTGGGGTGTCCTGACAAATTATGCTGCCTTGTCAAAAAATTCTACCATACCATAAGAGATAACTGGACCATGTTTTGATTTTTTGTTATAACGTGTATTTATTAGAGAACTTAGGGGTAACATATTCTGATAGACAAATATCGCCATCAGATAATTATCCAATAACATAACTAACAAAATTGAATGAAACAATTCCAAGCTTGTCTGTTTTTGCCTGCGCAGAACCCTTAAGTATAAAAAAAAAGGGATAGGTTGCATGGATTGGCAAGAACAGGAGGATTTAAACTAGTAAATAACATATCTGCATTATTTGTACAGTACATTTACGTTGACAAGTGCACAAGCTTTTTTGTGGTTGTGTGTGTATGCCAGACTGTGCTTTTAAAATGCAGCAGCCCTAAAATACCTAATTTGTTCTCTTTAAATTTATATAAATAGCATACAAGTAATTAGCATGAATATATTTTCTTGGCTCCTCCTGCTGCAGCTCCTCCTGGAGAACGATTCATCAACCTCATATTCCTGAGCTTACAGTATAAACCAAAGCAACTGATAGATAAATAATACATGAATTAAGGGGAGATTAAATATGAAGTGCTGAACATCACAAACTTCAACTGTTGTGTTGTGTTAGGACCCACAAAGAGAGACAGTCAGACAGAAAATGGCAGCGATTCATTCATTCCATCATTCATTCACTTTGCTGCTTATTTGTTCAGCCTCTCTTTAATTTACTTTCCTCAAGACTGACAGTAGCTGCTTTACAATGCAAATCATTTCCAATTTTTTTTTTCCAATTTCTGATCCATGTTTAAATAGCTTGGAACTGTTTTTTTCCACAATCAACAAGGGGCACATTCAAAAGAGGTTCTACATCATAATCATATCCAATATCTGATCAATTGAACTATGCATTGCTCATATACAATTTTTCTTTTAATTGCTAGTTTGAATCCAGAAAGAGACTTGGATGTAAAGATGAAAGTCGGTCATCTGTGAGGTCACACAAAAGATTCAGACACATAGCATTAAAATTAGGTGATTTTTGAACCATTAACTGAAAATTAAGTACAGGTAAAGTGTGATGTGGTAGCTGTTATCCCATAAGATTTTAACAGAGCTTGGAGAACAAAAAAAGTGAATAAATAAATAAAAAGAGAAGTTTACGGTATACAGTATCTGCTTCAGCTCCTAGATAGCAGCATCCCATCTTGCATATTGTATCTTTTGATTGTTGTAACATTATCTCTATGTTCAGTTCACTCACTCACTCACTCACTCACTCACTCACTCACTCATCATGTATACTGCTTAATCCTGCATACAGGGTTGCAGGAGGTCTAGAGCCTATCCCAGGAGACATGGAATAAGGAGGGGTGCACCCTGGACAGGGTATCCATCGCAGGGCACACACATATACAGTATACACACTCGCACACTCATTCACACACTATGGGCAATTTGGGAACGCCAAATAATCTAATCTGCATGTCTTTGGGAGGAAACCAGAGTACCCGGAGGAAAACCACCAAGCACAGGGAGAACATGCACACTCCATGAGCAAAGGGGCGTTAATCTTACCTGTACAGGAATCTAACCAGGAGCCTGGAGGTGCAAGGCAACAATGTTAACCACTAAGCCACTGTGCTGCTTTCTATGTTCAGCTTACTATTGTGTTCACGCAATATCCAAATTTCACAAACTGTATTGTGAATGTTAACATGTGTGTACTACTATAGTAAATAATCATACATTGCAGTATGCCATTTGTGTAAAGATTGGGTATAGGAAAGGTTATGCACTAAATAGTTGACAAAAAAACTATGGAATGTTCTATGGAACATTTTAGCTTTTAGGGACAATGTAAAACTTTTGCACATCCCTCTCCAAGATAGCTATAATCAACTGTCTTTGTATCTCCATTTAACATTTTATCATGTCCTATCCAAAAAAGGCTGAACCCATTAGAAAATCCAGAATTATTCACAATGTTTTATTTTTTTGTGTTTCTCTGTTCACTACACATGACCTTAAAGATGGCAGTGGTGTTCTTGTGACTCAGATGTGTGAACCAGGCTCACATGGTACATATGAATCACGGCGGACACTCAGTGGAGTCCAGATGAGTCTTATTAGTCTTATTAACCTGTTGTTGGATTCAAGCATTAAATAAACTGCAGGGAAGCTGCAGAAACTGGACTGACTCCAAGAACATTTCAGAGATCATAGCTGAGCAAGGATATAATCAGTGTAAGCTTCAACATCATAGTAAAATTAAAGGTGGCAAAACAAAATTGATCTATAAGTAAGGGGGTAAAGACTTACAGTAATTGCAGTGGAAACATCAGGATCAGTCTGTCACATTCTGGTCAGGGAATGATGTGTAAACATGGAAATCGGATAGGGGCCACACCTATATCTAAAAAAATCTCCAAAGTATTTTTTTTTGCATTTTATTATGATTGCATTGGTCCACCCAGTGGCACCCAGTGTAGTGGTTAGCACTGTGGCCTTGCACCTCCAGGGCATGGTGGGTTTTCCTCCCGTAGTCTAAAGACATGCAGATTAGGTTAAATAGGTTAATTGGGCAAATTCCCCATAGTGTATGTGTGCCATGTGATGTTTTGGCACCCTATTCCAACTATCCATGAATAAATGCATTGATTCATTATATTTTTATAATCAGTGCTGACATTGTGTGTGTGTGTGTATTATAGAATAGGAGGTAATGTGAGACCCTATTGTGGGCTTCCATTTATGCTGCACATAGCTAATGTCTGAAATATACTGTTTGCTTTTAATCAATATAAAGCCCAAAAGGCTAGAATAATATGTAAAATAATGCATGTGTATACCTTTATGACTTGTACTTACATATTAGGTTTTAACCTTCTCCAATTACTCTTTCACTTTACAAGTTATTCTCACTTTAACTTCTCTAGTATGATATTTTAACTAATTTTTAAGGCATTATCATACTCTAAGCATCAGCTTCATTTTATGGAATTGCTGTTAGTCTCCATGAAGTGCTATCCTACTATCAGCTCTTGTAACAGGCTCTTACTCCCTAGCTTTTATGGCTGCCACATTATAAGATCGAGTTGTTATGCATTTATCACCACTTAGTATGATTTGCATTACGCACGTTATAATATGCAGTGATTCACAACTTTGTGCTTGCTTTCAATGGTTATTAGTTGTTTGTTGGAAGATGAATGCTTTAAATTGCTTTTTTGTTTTTTCTTCCCAGTCATGTCCTTCAGGAGGGGTGTGGTTAGGCAAAGTAAGTTCCGACATGTATTCGCCCAGGCATGGAAAGCAGAGCAGTGTCTGGATGACCTCAGGGCTTCCCGTGTGACATGGGATGGCCAACTCTGTGCAGCCAATCCAAAGTTCATTGCTGTTATTACAGAGGCTGGAGGGGGTGGAGCCTTTCTTGTATTACCACTCACAAAGGTAACAGAACTCTAGAATACTCTCAAAATATGGGGGGGGGGGGGGGAATATATATATATATATATATATATATATATATATATTATATAATATATAATTTTAAAAAATTTAATGGTTTAAATTTGT
>JAQMYJ010000001.1:22699199-22726384 GCA_030014305.1 Clarias laeviceps
ATTTGTTCTTTTTTTTCTAGAATGGTAGAGTGGACCAGTCCACTCCCACTGTCTGCGGCCATGCTGCTCCTGTACTTGATATCCAATGGTGTCCACATGATGACAATGTAATTGCCAGTGCTTCAGAAGACTGCACAGTAAAGGTATGGCCCATTTGAACCAAATAACTTTTGGTGTTAGTTTGCCAGTTTGGGTGTAAAGTATGATGTCGTGTTGTTAACTGTAATTTTTGTTATAATATGCATTGTCATTGAAGATAAGAGCATATGGAAAGGACTGTTATATGTCAGATATGCAGTATATCTACAATTTATACACTATACAGTATATACTGTATAGCTAATGTTAATGATATCCATGCATTTATTGTAACATAGGTATTTAAACCTAGTGACCTAGTGATTTTAACACAGATCTGTTGTAATTAGTAAACCTGAAACTCGCACATTCTGTTTATCTATACAAAGTACCAAAGTATTTTTCTACATTCTAGAAATTACTGCGATTCCAAAGTATGAAATAACACATGAAGAATTAGATAATTAAGTAACAACAACAGTCAGTTGTTATTTTAAGACATCAAGGTCAGCTGTTCTGGAATATTTCTTGCAAGAACAGTATTGTCAAATACATTTGCCAAACCCATCAAGCACCATGATGAAACTGTCTCTCATGAAGACCTTCCCAGGAAAGCAAGACCAAAACTTTCCTCTTCTGCAAAGGAGAAGTTAATTTAGAGTTACCAGCCTCAAAAATCACCAGTTAACAGTTCATTGGATTGTCTTTTGCTTTGATTACGGTATGCATTCACCATGGCATTGTTTCAACAAGATTGAAGATGATAAGAGGATTAGACTGTAAAAAGTTTTCTCCAGGATATCCCAAAAATTCTTATTGGGGCTAAGGTCTCAACTTGGTGGTGGTGGTATGACATGAACCACTCTTTCACAATTTGAATAGCATCGTCATTTTGGAATATGCCCGTGCCATCAAGAAAGAAAAAAGCTGACTTGATGGTTTGGGGCACATAACAATGCTCAGCCTAGACCTGACTAACAGAAGCAACCCCAGATCAGAAACACTGCCCTCACAGGCTTGTACAGTACGCATTAGGTGTGATGGGTGCATCACTTCATGCACCTCTCTTCTTACCCTGATGCACTTATCACTCTGGAACAGGGTAAACCTGGTCTCATCAGACCACATGACCTCTTTCCAAATCTCTGCACATTCTTTAGGCTCCCTAGCAGAAACATTTTTCTGATTAGCCTCACTGATAGGTTTTCTTAAGTCTACACAGCTCTTTAGTCCCAGTCTCCTGCATTGGATAGTTCTTAACCCAATTATATTAGTTTCTGTATTCTCCTTAGTTGTTGTCTTTGCTGGATCCTGGGAAATAATCTGACCCTTCTAAAGAAGAAAAAAAACTACAAGATATGACTTCTGACATGGTTGTTTAAAAACCAAGACGCTACTCACTGCATCAGTTAGGATTAACTAACTTGTTGCCAGCTAAACCATATTAATTACTGCAGTAATTATTCAATGGAAGGCTCTTACGTATTTGCTTAGTTAAATCCAGGTCTGTGTACAGTATTCTGCAAAAGTATTTGTCACTCTGCTTTTTTATACAAACTTGTTATACATGTTTATTTTATGACTTCATTATTAGGTCCGGACAAAAAAACATGGTTTCCAAACAGTATTCCAGCCAAAAAGTTTATCTTTCAGGAAAATATCTGTAGGCCATAAAAGAAAGCAACATGTTATGTAAAAGACCACTTTTCAGACAAAAGCTTTTGCATGCATCAAAAAAGAAGCAGGTGCTACAAAGTCAGTAAAACTAAGCAGTTTATTGTACCTGACACTATAGTTTAAGCAAAGGTCCGTCACACCATTTATTGACTTTGTTTCATTAATTACTGTTATTTATTTATATATAACAAATATATATAATTTGACTGATATTTCCTGGGGTATATAATAAAAAGGTATGACTTGATATCTGTTTTTGCAAATGAGCCCTTCATTTCAGTTGAGCTTTGCTGAGCTGGACTCTGCTCATTTGTTTTTAACACCCCAACAGTGAGCTGAGTTATACTGTATTTAAAGCTGGCTAGTAATCATTTTTGAATTTGTGTTAGTTTTAAGAATATTTTTAAAAAGATGGTCCATTAAAGGATTGCATTTCTTTTATTTGCTGTGTAAAAGTGATTGAAAAAGGTCTTCTGTTACACTGATGGTAGATATGGCACATTCCTGATGGTGGACTCATAACATCAATGACTGAGGCTACAGTAACTCTAGAGGGCCACAGTAAACGAGTGGGCATTCTGGCCTGGCACCCTACTGCACTTAACATCTTACTAACAGCAGGTAATTTCTTTGTGTGTTGTGTGCTGTGTGCTGTGGAGTGGTTTTGCACTTTGCTTGCTTCAGATGCTAAATTTGGATAAACTAGGTTAAGTGTCTTTTGGCTCACCTTAGACATTGGTAGAGGTCAGAGGTTAGAGGCCGTTCTTATGTTATGTCTGGGTTAGTTAGGATGCTGTAAAATTTTAAAAGTACATTTGGACAAAACCAACATGCAAATTCATAACTAGTTTCCCTAATTGTATCTGTTTCACATATGCAGTAATCCATTACATGCATTAATTCACTGAGGTACAATACAATACCAATTAATATTCTTTTAATAGTTTTTTCATATATTGGACTATTTTAGTGTAGAATCTTGGTTGCATTGTGCCACATGATTTTTTGGGTTTAATTAGTGGTCAAAAAGTAAAAAAGCTGACCATATGGAAACACCAAATGCAATTCATCCTTATTCTAAAACTTTATAAGTATCAGCAAATTGTTTAGTTTTGTGCATTAACATTTTTTAAAAATGTTAAGAATGTTTAATCTTATCCAGGCAGTCTGTCTGTGCAAGTGATAAAAGACACAAAGTACACAGAAGACACTCCTGCAGCTACAGTAGTTTGCATTAGCATGCAAATGTTGAAATTGTAAATTCTTGCACTCATGCTTTGAGATGCGTTGCTACACATATGCGACTAAAGATCTACCTTCAGTTTGTTTACTTTGAGTTTTTCACTTGTTTTAGGTTGTGATAACGTATTGTGCATATGGGATGTTGGCACGGGCGAGCTGGTGTACGAGCTGAGCGATTCTCATCCAGATCAGATCTACAGTGTGAGCTGGAACAGAGAGGGCAGCCTGATCTGTACTACCTGCAAAGATAAAGCCCTGCGTGTAATTGACCCTCGACGGGGAACTATCCTTAAGGTAAGTCTTAATTTGGCAATATATGGGTAATGTAATTTTTGGTCACAGGCAATATTACTTTAAAAATATGTAATAACATAAAGATAAAATACATTTTAAACCCAGTCTCAGTGTCTTATATGGAAATATAAACGCATCTTTCAAATAAATAACTTCTAATATTCATTTATTTGGAAATATACATTCATAGAGCACTTTATTGGGAACTAATACTAGGTAGGGCTTCCCATTGCTCTCAAAACAGCCTCAGTTCTTCCTGCCATGATTCTACAAGATGATGGAAACATTCATTTCAGATTTTGGTCCATGTTGACATGACTGGATCATAAACTCCCTGAAGATTTTTCACGGGCACTTTCATTCTACAAATTAGCTGTTCATATCTGCTGACATTAACGACCACTGGAGAACACTGAATTTATTGATGTTTATAAAACAAGTTTGAGATGACTTTTGCTTTGCATAATGGTGCATTATCATGCTGGAGTTAGGCATTAGAAGATGGTAAAATGTTGCCATGAAGGGATGTCTATGGTCAGCAGCGATAATTAAATATGCTATGGCATTTACGCAATGATTGATTGGCACTAACATGCCAAAAAATACCATCTAGCACCAACAATCATGCCCAAAATCAAAATCACTGAAATCACATTTAAATCTGCTTGCCAGTATCTACCTGGTTTTATGCATTACAGTTTTATAATTATTTAATTTTGGATTCCAGACAACGTCTCATGATTGACACATCTCGATTTATTTTTGTGAGCCAGTCGCAACGTATGAAAAAACCCTACATTTTAGTTTCCACAACATTCACACAACCGTCACCTGAACATATTCCCGTGTGGAGGATTCTATGAGTTACATGTTCAACAAAAACTTGCATAACATTCATTTATTAAATAATATATGATAAATAAAATTTTTGCCCCTATTTATTTCTTTATTTTCAATTACAAGTGTTCAAGTCAAATTGGGACTTTTGATTGTGCAGAATAACAGAACACCATTATGATAGTATAAACTAGCTTAATTTCTCTATATCATCCCCTCCTACACTATTAGATCCCAGCAGTTCATTAGTGCTTGGATACCATGAATGTAGAAAGTTTTCTCAATGCACCGGATCCATGATCAGTCCGATCTTCAGCCTGCTTCACGTCTAACATCAATTGTTAATGTCTTAGCATGGAACATGATGCATAGTAATGTCCATATATTGTGTATTTGCTAATTCTATAAAACAAAAATTCCTTGTTACTATTTAACAGGAAAATGCAGCCATTTTAGCAACAAATCTTATAAAATAAATTCTTCTTCTTATTGTTATTATTATTATTGCGTTGTATTAGTTAACAGATTCTTGAATGCATATTTTCTTATATTACAGTACTATAATGGCTAAATGTTCCAGTGATTGTGGAATCACCTGTATTACTACAGCTCAACTCCATAAATTTTCTGTTGTTTAGATATTTTTTGTGTGACTCCTACAAAGTATAATGTATGACTGTATAATATCCCGTCTTCATTTTGATCCTTCCGTCTGCCTCAGGTGCTGGACAAAGCCCATGAGGGCACTAGGCCAATGAGAGGTGTCTTCCTGAATGACGGAAAAATCCTTACAACTGGCTTTAGCCGCATGAGTGAGAGACAATTGGCCCTGTGGGACACGGTGAGAAAAAACACCATGATTATTTTGGTTATTTCTTCATATAATATGACAATTATATTCTGACAATATATTTCCAAAGATATGAAATGCAATGTAAAGATTTATGCTAATTGTTTTTTGCTGTGATAATTCATAAAAAGCTGGTTATTTCCTTTCACATCCAAGCGTTTTTACATTTTTCTCTAGCTATTATTGAGGAAACATTTTATAATAATCTAGCTAGTTTTAGGATTTAGCGAACAACCTAGTTGAACATTATAAAATTAAAAATATGTTATTTAACATTAGAAAATTTAAACATCTTACTAGCTTGATGATATTTTCAAATGTTATGATAAACATTAACTACTAAGTTCTGGAAATTTCCACTGATCAGTTAGCGTGCCTACTTTATAATGTGGAATGTTTATCATGAATGGTTACAAGCTAGATAGGTAGAACAAGACATTATTATAGACAATATAGATATTAATATTAAGCTTACTAGTAAGCTTATAAAATTTTTGAGTGCATTTTCATTCTATTTCAGTGTTCAATTTTAAATTAATGTTTTTATGTCACATCTATAACCTTATAACCAACTCCTATTGTTTCCTCTATTTGTGTATATTGTTTTATTTATTAGAAAGATTTCTCCGAGCCAATGGCTATTCAGGAGATGGACAGCAGTAATGGAGTTCTACTTCCTTTCTATGACCCAGACACAAACATGGTCTATCTTTGTGGAAAGGTAAATCTATCCAGATGTACAGTTTCACTTTTAACCAACATTTAAATTGTGAGATTTTACTTGTCACTCGAGTGACTTGTTTTATTACTAATAATCTTTACTAAAGCATGTTGATGATAATACAATCCTAGTTAGGATTTAGTGTGTGTGCAGATCATTTTAGAAGGCAGGCCATAAATCTACATCATTTCCAGGAGATTGTTGAGTGGGCCACATCACACTCACTCCAAAGTCAAGTTGTCCAGAAAAAAATAGTCATTTTTGTAAATAATAAATAATTCCTTGTTGTAAAATTCTTAAAATTAGTAAATTATGACAGTATTTGGTGTTATCTAAATGGAACATTCTGAATGGAACAAAAATCCATGTGTAGCATTGTCATCTCACACCACTAGAGGGCTGGGTTCGATTGTATGATAAGGTTGTGGTCTGTGCAGCATTTTTACGTTCTTTCACATTCTCGTGGGTTTTCTCCCAGGGTATTGGTTTCCTCTGTCCTTGCTGGTTGATGAATTGGCTGCATTAAATAGCAATAGATATGAGTCTGTGTGTATATGTTCACTAGACCTCTGAAGGTGTGCTGTAGTGTAGAGCACCAAGCCGTCAGTAGCAGACCATTTAAGTACTCTATTTAAGTTACTGTGAGGGCTCCATGGATCTGACTTGTTTTTCCAGCATCCTGGTGCCATTTCATCCCCAGAGAAACACTCCAACACACACACAGGAACATCCCACAAGAGCTGCGGAATTGCCCTGACCATGTCTTCTAGCCATCACAATTAGGCCTTAGTCAGAATCACTCAAATCCGTACACACTTCACCTGTCAGTGGTCATAATGTTATGGATGATCAGTGTATGTCCGATTTTTGCCCCTAATTTGGTTACAAATCTTTCAGTTCCCTTATGGTCCATTTTAATTTAATGTAGAATCATTGTAAATTCACTTGTTTGGCGAGATTACAACATTTATTAGAATGTTATCACACCTAATCTATATGAATGTTGTGCTCTGTTTAAATGAGACACAACCTCTCAAAAATTATGCAGTTTCATTAATCTTTCATAATCTCTCCTGTAGGGTGACTGCACTATTCGCTACTTTGAGATAACCAATGAATCTCCTTATCTCCACTTCCTGAGTCTCTACAGTAGCAAGGAGCCTCAGAGAGGAGCTGGCTTCCTCAGCAAGAGAGGGGTGGATGTTAACAAGTGTGAGATTGCAAGGTAAAAATATCTTGAGAACAAAAGAACTGATAAATTGTAAGTGTAGAATAAAATATGTGTAATAAATAAAACAAGGTCAACGTGTCTTATTTGACACATTTGTGGGATTGTTTTGTGCTTTTCCTTGTATTTCACCCAGGTTTTATAAACTCCATGAGAGGAAGGTTGAGCCCATTTCTATGACTGTGCCAAGAAAGGCAAGCTGTGTTTATTGTTTTTCATGCAAATGCTGTATTGGTAATATTAGCAACAGATATACCTCATTTTTTGCTTTCATAAGCACATTGGATAGTATTAACATTTGCATACTAATGATAGGGAGGGATATAGCTATTAGGTTACACTGAAGATACTATGATCGAGTTTAAAAATGCTGTTGTGTAAATGCCTTCTAGTCAGACTTGTTCCAGGGGGACCTGTATCCAGATACAGCTGGGTTAGAGCCCTCTCTACTGGCTGATCAGTGGATTGCAGGACAAGATGCTCCTCCAGTCTTAGTCTCTATGAGCGGAGGCTACAACGTTCCTGCCTCCAAATATAACACACTCCGAGGAAGACCTAAACTACTACCTCAGAGCATCAATACTAGCACTACAGCGATGAGCACAAACACTACTGGCAGATGGTCAGAGAGTGAGAAGACACAGGTTAAGAAAGGGGATGAAGGAGGGACAGAGAGGACAAGGAAAGAGGTAAAAACAGTAACTAAGTCACAAGATAACATTTATCATCTGTCAATGTAGTCCGTAGCTATGGATTTAGCTCACATTGTGCTTTTAGGAATCTAGATTTTATTATGGTTTCAATTGACAATATTTCTTTTATCAATTTCTTGATCAATATTTCTTCATTCATGTCTTCACAGGATGATCAGATGGCTGATATTTTGAGAGAAGTTCGTGCTCTCCGTGCTCTTGTGTTAGCTCAGGGTCACAGAATTGATGTACTTGAGAAGCAACTAGGGCGATTGAACGAAGGAGAAGTGTGACCTACGGAGACCCATAGCCTTAACCTAAATCTATGATAGCTTTACATTACAGTAAAGGGTCCTGAGAAATGCAGAACACCTTATGTGTAACATGATAAACACTAAGCACTGACATTTTATGCTTGTTTTAGATAGAAAAAAAATATTTTACATCAGGTTCTGCTGCTAATTATAAACTGGTTTAGGAAAAAAAAAATGCAATATGGGCTGATGTACTTTTATTTTGGTGGTGCTTGCATTTGGATGTGTAATGTAAAAAAAAATGTCAAAGAGTGAGCAATATGGAACCTAAAATCTCATATGCTGTACTCTTCAGTAGCCTTTGCTATTATCTAGCCTTGATGATCTTAATGCATATTCGCATCTACAGGCCAGAACTGTTAAAATTATCTTTTATACTTGCGTTAGAATGGGTTTAATCTTAAAAACAATGTAGTTCTTGTGATATTGGTGGTGTGGGTCAGTAAGTACACTTCAGTTTATACCGTTAGAGACTGTGCTTTGCGTAGCAACTCTGTGGAATGTGTGTATTCCTAAAATCGGTGTAGCACTAAGGATTCACTGTTTCAGACGTTCTGCCACATTTCAATTTATATATATAAAAGGAAGACAGCAGAGCTATGATTATTTTTTTTTTTTTTACTTTTTTTTACTTTTTTTTCATTCCAACAAACTGTCTACTAGTGCACCACAATCAGGGATGTCTATTTGCTCATCCTTGTTCCTTAATCATATTGTTTACACTTTATTTGTTTTATGAGTTGAAATGTAAAATAAATGTTTTCTTGCGAATCTGTTTAAAATAAAATCATAAGCGTGTTCGGCATTGACTGTATCCTTATGATTATATATTACTGAGTAGACACGTTCTACATGCAGTACATGCATTTAAGAATTACTTGAAAAACTGATAAACATAGGTTAATGAAGGCAAACTATGGTCTGTGGAGGGGATTTCAGCATACCGCAAAATGAGAACTTACTCTGCAAGTGTTCTGCACATGCATCAATGTGACACTTCGTATCAAGAGGTGGTCTATATTTAGAATTAAAAACTAGAAAACTAAGCAGTCCCTATTTTTTACACTACTAAACCCTAATAGATTTACAGTACATTACAGATTTACATATTACTTGACTTCACATACAGGCACCATTTGTTAAATGTTTGAAATCATTATTTAACTTTGATCTACTTCTATTCGTATTCATTTGGATTTTTTTCTTCTTCCTTTTTTTTCAACTAATTATTTTGTTTAACTAATCAGTATTGGTGAGGCAGAGCATGCTGTCGCCTCAGATTCCTGTTCTTAGCTTAGTGAAACTCAATGTAGTCTTCTGCTGTTGTAGACCATCTGCTTCATGTTCAACGTACATCTGCTTGTCACAGCTGTAAAGAATGGTTATTTAACTTACAGTCATTTTGCTGTCAGCTTAAACCGTTCTTCTCTGACCTCTCTAGTCAGCAAAAAGTTGTGCCCCGGGGAACTGCCGCTCACTGGAATTTTTTATTTGTTTGTTTTTCGCTCTTCCTACCATTCTGTATAAACTCTAGAGACTGTTGAATGTGACCCTCCCATGAGATCAGCAGTGTCTGAAATACTCAAACCAGCCCATCTGACACCATTACGTTCCCTCATTCTGATATGTGATGAGTACATTTTCTAAATGACCTGTAGCTGGGTCATTCTACAAGAAGGGTGTTGTCACTTAGATTTGCTGATGCAAAAAATCATTTAGATTACCATAACAGACACATTATTGTATATCTTTAGAAAATATAGTATGTACTTTCAATTATAAAAAGAAAACATTTTCACTTATATTAATGTTTAATATTTTATTGTTACATTTTTGTAAAGGCCAGGTTCAAGGAAATGTCTTGTCACTATGATCATACATGAAAGTGTGACCGTATACTAGACGTTTGTCTAGATATTTTTATGAAATAAATCTGATTACCAATGATATTAGTATCTTGTACAAAAGGTTAATCACTGAAATCATGAAACAATAATTGATTATAATTAATATTATGAAATAAATATCAATCACCCCAAAGTATGTAATTGGTGTTATAGTTTCACTTTTTTTTTTTTTTTTTTAAATACATGTGACAATTTGAAATTGTTCCTGTATTACAGGTCACTGGATGAAGAGCATTGGACAAATGCAAAAGATATGTCAGATGTCTGTTTTCATTTGTTTAGAAATGTCATCATTTATTTTACAATTTCACACAAAGCTTTCAAGTTTGTCATTGGTGTTACACATTTTATAATTATAACTATAAAAACATCGGACATAAGCACTGATTACATCTAATATGATAATAATGATATAATATAAAACCAGGTGGTCTCACACATGGATGCATTAAGCTCTACTACTGTGACTACTGTGTATTCATAAAGATTAAAAGTAGGTTATTGCTATTAAAGAAGTTCTAGGTGTGAAAGAAGAAATACATTTCAGGAGATGTTATTAACCTAATTTCACCTTTTTTGTAGGATGACCCAGCTGCATGATTATTTTGCATTGTATTGGTGCCACTTAATTGAATAGCAGCATGATTATATACATTTCTAATAAAGTGGTTAGTCAGTGTGTGTATAGCCATATAAAGCTTAGGTACTTCTGAACTTCAAACAAGAACAGTTAATTAATAAAATAATGGGGAAAACATGGAGTGTTGATAAATAAGACTTATGGAGTTGGTTGAATAATTATAAATGAGTGTTCCTGACCTAACAAAAGTGTATGAACATTCTGTCCTACATTCAGTGATTATAAAAAGGAAATGAAGAAACAATTTTGATATAAGCACAGAAAACATTTTCCATGCATGATGCACAGAAAGTAACAGAGGACCAAATGTTCAAAATGTTCTGCACAATGTTAAATGATTTTTATCTGTATTCTTCCATGGTGTTAAACAAAATAATTACTGGTGAAACAGTTAACTGATTATTTCACACATTATGATCATACTCTCAAAAGTTTACACCATGACAGCCCTAGAACAATCAAACCACAGTCAAACCTCTTTCATGTCCAACTCTTGCCTTTAGATAAATTGTTTCTTTATCCAGGAATAAACTGGGGTTCCAGTAAGAGGCCTAAAAAAGGTTCTTGGGACCGCCATCATTAGGTGATATGATTATTGAATATATACCAGTAATCTAGTGAGAGGATCATTGGCACCCAAGGCTAGCCCGTCCAGTCGGATCCCACAGGAAAGCCTATGTAGCACAAGTCTATACTGACCATGATAGAAAGGTATTAGAACACTTAGCAGGGGATTAGTAGGAAAAGAGTTCAAGGCTGCTTATCTGGCCTCCAAATTCCCCAGAGCTCAATCTGACTGGGCATGTTTTGGAACGCACCAAACAAACAAATCCGATCCATGGAGGCCACAACCCACAGCACCCAAATGTCCTGGTGGCAGACACCACAGCACACCCAAGAGGTCTTGTGAAGCCATGCCCTGTGGGGGCATAGCCGCCCTAGTGGCCCAAGGGAAACCTACACAATATTGGGCTTAATTTTTTTGCATTTTAATAGTCTGGCTGATTGATGTAAACAAATTAAATATTTACCATATTAAATAATACCACATATTGTCTTTTTAAGAATGCTAGAAAAAGCAATGAATTTCCATAGACTAAAGTTATACTGTGCATAAAATAGGCTATAAATGACTTCACTCACTGTCATCATCTACACCACTTTATCCTGTATACAGGGTCGTGGGGGGCCTGGAGCCTATCCCAGGGTCTTAGAGCACAAGGCGGGGGTACGCGCTGGACAGGGTGCCAATCCATCGCAAAGCACACATACACACACTCACACTCATTCACACACTACAGGCAATGTGTGAATGCCAATTAGCCTAATCTGCATGTCTTTGGACCGTAGAAAGAAACCAGAGTACCTAAAGCAAACTCTATGCACACAGACCTGAGGCAGGAATGAAACCCATACCCTGGAGTTGCAAAATGTATGAATGTTTTGCTAATTTGAAAGAATTATGTATTATTTAATTGGATACAGTTAGTGTTTGTGAGAAACATATAGAAAGAAAAAAAAATGAAAAGTCATTTATTCTTTATTATCTTACATGTACCACTTCCCCCAAATACATGCCCATACATACTAAAGATACAGTACAGCCCCATGGCAAGGTAACCCTTTGCTCAGTAGGCTCTACTAAAAATAGATGTGAATCTTGAAAGGAAGACATATCACCTGCTCACTAAACACGCTACATTTTTTAATGGTGCATAGTAAAAATTTTGTTACAAGATATTTATTTTGATATTATTTTCTCTGGCACAAAAATGTAAATTTCTTAACCTGGGGTGCATTCTGACCTCTTAAATAGACTTGTGCACATCTATGCTTTCTGATAAAAGGTACTGTGTAAGTTTGGTCAAATTCCCAATTGTGGTGATGACAGTGCATTATGCCAACAACAACGCAGATACAAAACAAGGGATTGTGATCCCTATGTGTTGCCTATGCCTCACAAGTCGATGACATTCTTTTTTTATGCATAAATTATAGATTCTATAATAGCTATTTAATAATATACTTAAAAATCTATACATTTAATGATATTATTAACAAATTTTATTTACCACTGTCCTCTCTGCATGTTAGGGGCATTAGTGACCGTCTGTTAGGTTTCTCGCCTACCATGCGCTTCAATTCCCACCCAGTGCCCAAACCCCAGCCACTGGATGCAGTGCTGGTCCCAAGACTGGATTAAATGGAAGAGTTGCGTCAGGAAGGGCATCCGGCATAAAACCTATTCCAAGTTGTTGTGCAGATTGGATGGTCTGCTGTGGCGACCCCTCAACAGGAGCAGCTGAAAGACCAAGAACAACAACTATCCTCGTTTCATGTATCAGTATTTGATTGTCTTTACCTTTATTAGTTAAAAATACTTCCTGACCATTGCCCATGTAAGACTATGTTTCCTTATTTCATCCACTTTGGCACAATCGTATTAATGATTTCACAAGATTTATACTTATATCCTAGATGTTATAAATTTACTCTTTTTTTTCTTTGCAGCTGTATTTTAAAAGGCAAATGTTACTAATACCCTTAAGAAACCCAGCCTGGATCCAGCAGACATCAGTAACTGTCGGCCATATCACTTCTCTCTTTCTCAAATTCTCAAACATGAGGCAGCCCATTAAATGAAAACTTAATCTAAGCAAAACCAAACTATTGTTGATCCCGGGTGATTCATCCTCATCAGGGTCTTATCACATCCCTGGACAACATTTAGATCACTGCCCACTATCTGACCTTGGGTAACCCTGGACCATCAACTGTCCGTTTCCTCTCTCATTGCTAACCTTATATGCTCATGTCATTTTCTTCTTTATATCACCAGATGGATATATCGATTCCTCTCCAGAGAGTGTTCCTTCACTCCCTTGTTATTTTGAGAATGGACAACAGCAAATCTCTCCTGTGAGGTCTGCCTCTTTGTGATACTCAACCTCAGCAGCTGATTCTATATGCAGCTGCACAAATTGTTTCCAACCTTTCTAAGTTCTCTTACACCAACCCACTACTCCACTCCCTCAACTGGCTTCCTGTAGCTGCTTGTATCAGATTTTAAACCCTGACACTTGCTTTGCAAAGTCAAAAGCGACTTTTACAAAGTGGCATTCATGTTACATGATGAATATATGTAAACTTTAACCAGTTCTTATTGCATTCTGCCACCAGTACTTAGTGAATATAAGATGTAAAATAGATATTTGATGGTGTGAATGTGTTGACTATAACACACCCTTCTCACATTATATTACTTAAACAGCATAAAAACTTTGAGCCTCCACAGAGGAAATTTCGGTAACTTAACAGTTTCACATGAAAAAAAAAAATGTGAGTAATAATTAGCTGTCAAAGCCTTGGGACGTGTAACTCTGCTCCCCAAATAACCCTCACATACTTTCTTTTCACAGCACATTTCACTTCATCTGTTTCTTGTTCACTTCATTATATTAGCTATTTTCAATTAGTTGTGCAACTTAAAATCATGTTTCCAGTCAAACTACATGTATAACAATGAGGTATATGTACTGTAGAAAAACAGACTGATTATCTTTCCATTAAACTAATGTCTCACTGGTCCTTTTGTCATGCGACGTCATTTGATTTATACTCTTAGCTCTATCAGTGTAACTTCTTTTTATTTATTTATCTATTTATCTATTTTTTTTTTTTTTACTTTTCAAGCTCTTTGTCACCTTTTAATCAATTTTTATTACACATTATACATAATGGTACAAGAACTTGTAGTGATAAAAATGTGTTGTCTTGCTTGACAGTGCACATGCATATGCTCTCTGAGAAACAATTTGCATGTTAGTGGTATGATTATACAGAGTTTGGGTTTTATTTTCTGTATCAAGTTTTGAGTGTTCAAATGCTCGCAACAGGATGTGGTATCTGAGCAACTAGTAGTCAGGCGTGCTATCTCTTCTTAAAGTGTTCTGGGCAATCCTTCCTGTGCAAAAAAATAACTTTATCACAAGACCTGTTTTTAGGTTTAATTCCTTAAAGAAAAGTATCAATATAAAATATTTTATACAGGTTATACATGCTATGGGCCTACTGAAAATAAGTCATAGATTATGTACTCCTTTGGGCCACAATGTCCTTTGATTCTACGTTTCCACAGATAATGTGGAAAAGTGGAAAGTGTTACTAAAACTAAAAAAATATTTATTTGTTCCTTTGCTTATAGATTTACGGATTAAGATGTTTTTGTTATGTTTAGTCTAAAATAAAGATGTAAGAGATGTCTATGTATCATATCTCATCATATATTTATATGTTGAAATAAGAGCAAGTTCAAGGCACTGCTTTATCCCCACCCTCTTTTTCTACTTTTTCTTGCAACACTGCACGCCTACACTTTCTCTTGCCAGCTCATATAAGCTAAAGACCAAACAAGTAACGGTAAGTTACTAATGACAAATTTTAATATTAATACTAATGTGGCATCAAAGATATAAAAAGAAATTAATATAGATGCCTGATATTTATTATTTCGGTGTCCTTAACTTTGTTTTTTACGTATATATTTGTTAGTTAGTTTCATGAACGTAATAGTTTGTAATTACAACATTTTTATGTACCATTGTTGTAATACCTTTATAGCCATGTACATGTGCTGTGATGCTTTATAACTAATTTATAATAATACAAAAATATATTATGATATATTTGATTATGATGTTAAGTTTGTGTTTTATACATATAAAAAATTTGCCAAATGAAATACATGCCAAAGTTCCAAAGTGCAACAATTATATAAAACATTTTTTCTCACATCAGCCAAACTTCTTTTATATATTTATTAATTATTTACTTAACGTGCTTACTGTAAGTGTGAATATGATATGCTAGAAGAATATGATGGTGAATAATTAGTTAAAAAAAGACAACAGGTGCTTCCTGTTTGAGAGTTTTGCGGAAGATATGTTTCTGCTCTATAGCAGGCAACATTTTGCTAGATCTCCTAATTGCTAAAAAAAGAATGAAAGGACGGAAGAAAGACTTAAGCTTATGTTATTTTTCCCTTACAGACTCTATGATACAGATGTGGTGGGATTTTCTCAGATGAAATAATTCACCTTTATTAAAAGGTATAACAGACTGCACTGTTACTCCATGGATTGCTGCATGTTAGAAGGCTTAAGCTAAGCACTCTGTACTCAGTTTAGTTAACTTGCTTACAATCTTCCTCCTCTCTCTTGTTTACCCAGTGATGATGTCAGACACTCATGACAACACTTCATTAATCTTGATTCTCTTCTTTGTCCTGGTCCTCCTTGTTATCCTCCTGTTTTATCTCTACAAGCGACTTAACCATGAAACAAAGAATAAATATACCATCCAGAAGCTTGTCCTGGGTGAAGGTGGCCTTCGTGATCGCGTGAGGAACGGCGTTGCTGTGGTGGAGGCCAGGGTAGGTGACCGTCTGCGGTCTAGAAACCAGGATGAGGAGCAAGCTTTAAGCAGAGCTGAAGATGAGAAAAGTGACAAAGAAGAAGAAGGAGAAGAAGACGACGCAGGACAGGGCAAGTGTGAAAATGAGAACAAGACAGAAGAGAGGGAAGAGGAACACGATTCATCAGATGATTACTCGAGCATTGACCTTAAAGAGAGGGTAAAGCAGAATACTGTCAATGAAGTGGAAAAAAAGAAAGAAGAACAAGACCAAGAAGAGGTGGGAAAAGATGAAGCAAAAGGGGATGACAGTAAACAAGCTGAAGAGGTGAAGAAAGTAGAAAGAGTGAGCTTGCTTGTAGACTTGAAACCATTTTCTGGCAGTGCCATTTGGTCTGAGGAGAAAAAGGAAGAGCCCAATGTGACAGCTTTGTGAAATACAGCAGGGTTTAGCCCAAATATAAAGCTCATAAACAAAGTTAAACTTGATGATTATTTTGCAGTTATTGAGTGATTTAGCTACATTATGTTGTTCTTAAAAAACAAAACAAACAAACTGATGTGTCTATAATATTCAAATGATGGTTTATCTGACTTTTCAATAGCTTATTTCATTAGCATATTTTATGTAAAGATTGACTACGATTAGATTTTTTATATAAAGACTGTACATGTGTGTTTGTGTTTTTTCTTTCTTTTTCTTTTTAAAATAAATTCCATTTAATCGTTAATTTTGGGTTCTGTTTCATTCTGTATCAAGATTTTTAATAACACATCAGACTAAAATAGTCTAAAAGTCTGCCATTTTAGCCACATTATTTAGCCACAATATTTTTCCTCAGTAGAAACTGGGAGCAAGATATCTTCTGGTTAGTTCTGTTAATCTTATTTATTTTTTGGGGCCATGCAACTTTTTACAAAATATTTTTTCGAGAAAGAAAAAAAATAGGATAATAACATACAGATGTGGGAAAACTATGAGGGCAAATCATATGAAAACATAAAATCCATTGTGTTGCAAGTTTAGTGCAAAGTAATTCAGCATGTAACATGCGTCCTCTATTTTGTTTTTTAATCTGTTAAATTCGTGCGCTCTTTTAATTATTTCATTTATTGGACAGAACCTCTTTTTTAATCTAAGTTCGTGTCGCTCTTTTAATTATTTCATTTATTGGACAGAACCTCGTAGATAGCCAGATAAAAAATAAATCAATTAATAAAACGGACCAAATTATTAAATCAACAAAGACCTTATAAAATAGTATAGGACCTGACATGTTGACTATTTCGCATACGGGGATGTAGCTCAGTGGTAGAGCGCATGCTTCGCATGTATGAGGTCCCGGGTTCAATCCCCGGCATCTCCACGTATATTTTATAAATCTTTGTAAAAAAATAAATAAAAAAGAAGTGCTAATAGTAAAAAAATGTTTGCATAGCACAATTCTTTAAATATATGTTAAAAAATAAATTAAATATTACTCCATGGAGTAATAATTTAAACAATAATTTTGAAAACAGAGGGCGGAGTCTGGTAAAGCAGGAAGTAGTGATTCTAAATGCGATTGGCCCGTGGACGGTGGTGGGCGTGGAAACGGACCAGCGCACGCAAAACATATCGGATCCTACCATCACGGTTTTCAATACAGCGTGTTTTTAAAGCGAAGAATTCCTCTAATAATGTACAGGATATTATTAGTGTCATTATCACAGAATCCATCATGCGAGTCATTATTTTGTCGTCATCGGTTTATTATTTGAAGGAATAACTCAGGAGTAGCCAGGGCTGCTGGAAAACTGGACACACACACACACACACACACAGTCGCGCGCAGATGCACACACGCAAGATTTTGCCAAATGGCCAAATAAATATGTGTCCGCTAAAGGAACATGACTTGTCTTCGTGTAATTGAATGAACACGCAGTTGAACACACAAGCTCGTTTTTAGGTAAGTGTCTCTATTTGCTCGCTGTGTCGTTGTTGATATGTTCAAACGGTTCCCCATCCTTAATAGTAATGATCAAAGACGACAGCTAGCTAGCTGCACGTTTCACGCAGCAGATGATGCGTGATGATAAAACATCGTTTGTATTCGGTGCGTGGTTGCACTTACATATGCTGTTTGTGCATTATTATACAGTACAGTGAATAAATGATTTGCTTGCAACAAGCGACGCGGACTCCCTGAGCTAGGCTGTGCAAGCAAAGCGGACTCTCTGAGCTAGGCTGTGTCGTTAGCTATATAATATATAGGCATCTCAAAGCCTCTGTAAACCTGGCGAGTTAAAGAGACCGATATATGTAACGGTGTTGAAGTTCAGACATGATGCTGAGTAAGGTGTACAAATATGCGAAACGTCCATTGTTGTCAGCTGTCGAAAGACTGCAGGAGAGCAGATGAAGATGTGACGCGGTTGCTTCCCTTCTCGGCAGGTGTGTGTGTGTGTGAGAGAGAGAGAGAGATGTTGCTGGCCTCGGCGGTGGTGGTGTGGGAATGGCTGAACGAGCACGGCCGCTGGAGGCCCTACAGCCCGGCTGTGTCGCATCACATCGAGGCGGTGATCCGCGGAGAGACTCGCGGCGCAGGCAGCGTAGCGCTCGGCCAGGTCGACTCCAGACTCTCGCCCTACATCATAGACCTGCACTCCATGCACCAGTTCCGCCAAGACACCGGTGAGACCCTTCTCTATTTTCAACCTGTTCACAACACACTGTTGATGTTCACTATATGGATGAAAGTATTTGTCCAAACCTGTTCATTATTGAATTCAGGTGTTACAATCAGGTCCCTTATCCTCATTGAAGGGCAGTCTTAATGCTTCAGCATACCAAGACATCTTGGAAAATGCAATGCTTCCAACCTTTGTGGGAAGCCAATGTTTCTATTCCAACATGACTGTGCTCCAGTGCACAAAGCAAGGACTATAAACATGGTTTGAGGAGTTTGGTGTGGAAGAACGTGACTGGCCCTAACACACAGCCCTGACCTCAACCCCATTTAGTACCTTTGGGATGAACTGGAGTTTGTGAGCCAGGCCTTCTCATCCAACATCAGTGCCTGACCTTATAAATGCTCTACAGAATGAATGGGCACAAATTCCCACAGAAACACTCCAAAATCTTGTGGACAGCCTTCCAAGAAGAGTGGAAGCTGTTATACAGTAGTTATAAAAGTGGGACCTCCTTTATATTGAAGTGTATGTATTTAGATACAATGTCATTGCAGGTTTGGCCAAGTACTTTTGCCCATATACTGTATAAGCTTCATCATTATGCTCAGTTTTTATAAAGCCTGTGGTGTTTAATATTACCATCATATAGTGCACAAGCAGTCCAAAAAAAAAAAAAAGATGCACAATGCAATTTTCCAGATCATTTAAATCATGAAATGAAACACGATGAAATGTTTTTTTTTTGTTTGTTTGTTTTGTATTGCCCTGGGAAAACTAATTTACAGGGAAACTACAGGTTCCCTTGAACGGAAACGTTTCTCTTTCACATGTGCCGCAACCACAAGTTGAGCTCAAAAGTGAGAAGTGAAAAAAAACAAAAATCTTTTTAAGATTCACAGATTCATTTACATGTGGAAGAGCACCACTGGCACATTTTTTTAAACATAAGAAGTGAGTAAATATTTTGATTAACTTTAGCCATCACAAGAGTTAATAGTCACACATGGCTTTTAAACACAGCCATCATCATCATCATCAACAGTAGCTCTAACAGTAGACACAGTAAGGAAATTAGTGCTGAATGATTTAGTCAGTCCTGTTTGGCAGTTTTAGCATTTAAGCTAACTTTTGCAGGTGTCTCTACAGTGTGTGTGGATCACTCTCTTTAGTGGTGATGATGACATGTAAATGTTCAATTAATATGACATCATAAATAAAATAGCACTGGTACAAGGATTAAACTTATTCCCTAACTTAATCCATTCATACAGTAAATAATGCACAAATCTGAAAATCTGATCTTGATCTTAAGAATAAAAAGTTCACACATGAAGGGGGCAGGTGAATACCGAGATGTATCTTGTTTGAGGGGGGTTCTTGGTTGGGGATGGATTAGGGTCATGTGGGGGGGGGGGGGGGGGTGCTGGGTGGAAATGTCTGCAAAGGCCATCCGGGTAGAGACGGCTCTCAGGGGGTCTTAGTGGGGAAATAGTTTGCATACTCAAGAAACAGCAGGTTCACAGGGCCTCAAAACCTGCGAAATGCATTCGTAATTAACCCGGTTTTAGATTTTGTGTAGGTGAGCCACATGAATGCAGATTTATTAAATACCAGTCTGGAAATACTTATGGGAAAGGTTGTCTAAATAAAAAGCAATGAACTAGATTTAGCTGAATGTGTGAAATAATATCTTAAACAACTTTCTCATACCATGTTACAAATAAGAATTCTTTTTCATATAAGGATTGATCAAAGTGACAAAACATTTACATTTAGGCATTTGGCAGACACTCTTATTCAGAGCGACTTACAAAAGATCGAAATTCATAGTGCTTATTGGCCCAAGTCAGGTAGAAAGTTGCGTCTGTAGCATGGAGTGAAACTAAGACAAAGAGTTGGATTGTTGGCTGCTAGCAGTTTTGGGAGACTCAATCACCCTCCTCAAACTGACAAAGGCCATTGTGCAAGGCTGACTTGAGTGCTTCACATGGGGACATGGAGGGATTGAGAGAAGCGAAGGGCAACAGCCCCATTACTCCAAAAACCAAGAGGGAGGAGGAAAGAGACTAATAGCTGACGAGTGAGGTCATCATTGGGGGTGGGGGTCAAATGAATACCCTTTCTGTCTCATTTTATGTTCTGTAAAATTCTTTAGGTACTAATTGCATGTGTTTTGTCATTGTCGTCCTTGCTACAGTATGTCTGTAAATCTGTCTTTCTGTTATGTCTGCCCCAGATTAATTTACAGATCACACATGAATTCCAAATGCATGTGGAATTTGTTTGGTTTTCTTTATTACTGTTGAAGCAGATTCTTTCATGTGATTCTAATTTTTTTTTCCTCAACCAAAACATTTATTGCATTCAAGAAAAAAATAAGACCTTCAACTCTCTTGTAACAACAACAAAAGTCACTTCTCCTTATTTGAACAACTTAAAGTGAATGTTGATCATTAATAGAATGTTAACATTACTTCATTACTTCATCATCGCATGTGTTTATATCATTCTCATTTTTTAGCATAAAGAAAATGTCATGGAGTGTGTTAAGTAGTTTAAAATTAAGTACAAAGTTTATCAAATGTATTGTCAAAGGTTTTATTGCTCAATCTTAACATACTTTTAGTATAATTAGAGACATATTTCCTATTCTGGTACAAATAACTATTTAAACTAGCGTATGCAATGATAAAGTATATACTGCAGGAGCCAATCAGAAACTTCTTGTCAGAAAGGAACCCCAGTGCAGCTTCTGATTGGCTGATACTGTCCCTCCCCTAGCCTCTGATTGACTAGAATTGAAAGAATTGAATTGGACTTGACTGAATCATTCCATAATATCTGGACTAATTGGTGAATTAATAATGTTTTGTTTATTTAGCATCTTTGATTGTTGTCAACTAAATAAGTGAACATGTGAGTGCTGTGTGATCTGAATACAGGAAATACTTGCAAGTGAATCACTGTCATTCAGAAATGAGATATAGTGTGCATGAATTGAGATTTCTTTTTTTCTGATTAATTGTACAGCCCTAGAACTTTAACATATTTTATATTATCCACATAGAGGGCTGTCTAATATCGTTATCTGAAGGATTTGCATTTTTTTCCTGCAGGTACATTGCGACCAGTGCGGCGGAGCTTCTATGACCCGCGCTCAGCTCCAGGGCAGGGCTGGGTGTGGGAATGGGAGAATGACTCCGGCACATGGACGCCATACGACACAGAAGTGGGAATTGCCATCCAGGCAGCACGTGAGCGGCAGCAACCGTGGCTGGACCTGACGCCACTTGGCTTTTGCTATCTTATCGATCTGCAGGGAATGACACAGATAAACAGGCAGACGCAGCGCCGGCGGCGCATTCAAAGACGCTGTGACTTGGCTTACCCACTTGTCTCAGGCCCTCTGCCCAAGCCTCATGCCTGGACATCCAATGGAAGTGCAGCACACTCAGGGATGAGTGTGTCTGGAATTGGAGGAGGAAACGGTAGTGCGTACCCAAGCGGAGCCCTTCCTGCTTCAGCAATCACTTCTCTTGGTCAGCCTTGCTCATGTCAGCAGTGCATGTTGGTCTTGGGTGTCAAAACCACAAGTATGGCGCAGACTCTTGGGCGGAAATCCATGCCTCTACCCAGACCGAGAAGCCCAAAAACTGCCCAGCGTTCCCACACGTACTCGCTCACTCTCCCACACAGGAACTCCACAGCAGCTGGAGGTTTTGCACACACGCTCTCTGTGCTGGACTCTTCCACAGCCGCCCTGTCACTTTCCTCCACTCGTCCTCCTCCCCCTACTGTACCTCCACCTCCTCCACCTTCCTCTACTCCTCATGCTACCTCTCCACCAAATCAAACATCCTCCAGTGCCCTCATCTCTACAACTGCCACCTGTGCCCCGACCCCTTCTGCCCGAGTCCTGGGCCCAGTGTCTTCAGCAGCCTGCGCTGCCCCAGTGCCACCCCGCGCCAGCCTGGCAGGCCTCAGCCGTCCTGCGCTTCAGAGGATCGCCATGGCACAGTCACGGGCACTTATTGCCTCTGGGTGAGTTTCCACAGCAACAGCTGCCCTGCACTTTGACCCTATTGTTTATTTAACCCCATTAGTGAAATATTTCAAACAAAAATTACAAATTGACAAACTCCGCATGCTAATCAAGTTCTCAGGCTTTTCTTCTTTTAAATAGCATTGAGCATATTTCTAAAAGTGAGATCAGTAACTGTATTGGCACAGGCTTGTGTGCCTAAGAGACCTGACCTATTTGAAGCAGTAATCAAGTTGATGTCAACTAAAGTACATTTTAATTAGCCTCTAATACCTTCTAATATGATCCTCATATGAGGACGGTTAAGTGTAATTCTTTTGCCAAACTTTTTCCTTTTTGAAGATATTGACTAAGTTTATAGATACCAAGTGGTAATAAAGAGAAACCGTGAGGAGAAATTTTTGATGATCGGGTCCGTGACCAAAAAGGGGATATAATCTAATGACAACAGATTTAGAATAAGTGTAGTAATCTAGATCTGTTCTTGCTTACATTTCTTATACGTTTCTCTTCCTTGTTGTCGTCATTTATTGTATGCTTAAGTCTTTTTTTCCCTTCTTTTTATTGTAATTAAGTTAAATTTAATTAAATGAAATTTAATCAGGTGATGGGGGGGGGTCGATTCAGTTATGATTCGCAATTTTTTGTGTGACGATTTATGTATCACCATATTGACTCCGAAATAGTTTTTTTTTTGGAGATATACCGGCCAATCAGGCTGCAGTGCTAAACACTATGCTACCCTATATTTTATTACTCATATTAAATTAAGATGCAAAGCTGGTAAATTAAGTTAAGGTATAAAATTTTCGATTTAGGACTTATTTTTTTACAATAAAAAAAAAAAAAAGACATTAAAAAGTAATCTCTACTTAGCACATTTATAAAATTGTGATACTAACAGAATCGCGATAATTATCGACTTGGAACCTACTGTAGGTATCATGATATCTTTGCAGGTGCTCTCTGGTGATTCCCAACTCTAGTATCGCTAGTAAATAGTGCTCTAACTGAAGTACTCAAAAATAGTTTAAAGATTAAAGCTATAATAATTTGATCAGTTTTAATGTAATCAATGATATTATTATTTCACATACCCACTGCCTGCAAAAAAAAAAAAAAAAGAACCCCTTAATTTTTTTAAAACTGTAATTTCCGTGACATTATAAGGTATTGGTTTCCACTGGATTGGTGCCTAAATGTTAGGAAATTTTACAAAATTTACCTAGTTCACAGCAAAATTTTTAATCTACAGTCATTTCATCTTACTGTCAATGGGAAAGAGATGATCTAGAAAAATTTATGTTTACGCAAAGTTGTACTTCTTCCGTCATCAGCCAAATACACTCCCTGTTCGGTAATCTGAGATAAATCACAGAAAAAGAGAAATCGAAAAAGATTAAGTTTTGTCATAAAACGTAAAATTCACTTATACCACATCAGCACTGTTATTTCAGCGGAGAATATGAAGAAATCCCAGTAAAATATTTAGTTTAGCTTTTCTAATTAATATCCATTAGTGCAGGTGTTTGTTTACATTGAGCAAGTAGCGCATTAGTATCTTATTTAAAAGTAGATCATTAAATCCAGCACATAACTGTTCATAACATCACTTTTACTCAACATTTTAATTTCACTTATGGTGCAGGTTAAACTTCGGGCAGATATCTAACTAATGCAAAATTTTTATAAAATTCTGTCTAGCCAAATTTCACTTATGGTGCAGGTTAAACTTCGGGCAGATATCTAACTAATGCAAAAGTTTTATAAAATTCTGTCTAGCCAGATTTGTGTGATACTGTGACAAAATCTGTATAAACAGACATCCAGACAGAAGGACAAACTTACAGAAAATTTTGAAACTGGTTTAGGATTCTTCAATGTATGAAATGTAAAGATAGAGTAAGTTCTGACAAATGTACAGACAAATCCTTTTTCTTATGTACAGTAGGGCAAAAAAGTATTTAGTCAGCCACCAATTGTGCAAGTTCTCCCACTTAAAAAGATGAGAGAGGCCTGTAATTTTCATCATAGGTATACCTCAACTATGAGAGATAAAATAAGAAACAAATCCAGAAAATCACATTGTAGTTTTTAAAGAATTTATTTGCAAATTATGGTGGAAAATCAGTATTTGGTATTGGTATTGGTATTGTATTTCACCTATAAACAAGCAAGATTTCTGGCTCTCACAGATCTGTAACTTCTTCTTTAAGAGGCTGCTCTGTCCTCTTATCAGTATAAAAGACACCTGTCCACAACCTCAAACAGTCACACTTCAAACTCCTCCACTATGGCCAAGACCAAAGAGAAAAACTGTAGACCTGCACCAGGCTGGGAAGACTGAATCTGCAATAGGTAAGTTGGGGTTCCATGCAGGATCTCACCCTGTGGGGTCAAAATGACCACAAGAACTGTGAGCAAAAATCCCAGAACCACACGGAGGGATCTAGTGAATGACCTGCAGAAAGCTGGGACCAAAGTAACAAAGGCTACCATCAGTAACACACTGTGCCGCCATCTTTTTAAGTGGGAGAACTTGCCCAATTGGTGGCTGACTAAATACTTTTTTGCCCCACTGTAGATGTTAAACAGACTGTTTCATTGCATTTTCATGGTGTTCGAGGATGAGTGGATGGACAAGTGACTAAAAGACAGAGGTCTTAGAAAATAACACATATACTCACGCAAGTATCAACAGTAAAGATGACCTCATATCGCAGGTGATATCATTGCGTGATGTGTATTTACATGACGGAAGTAAATAAAAGAAATTAACTTTATTGCTTTGTCTGATTGACCATACAGCATACACTGAAGTCAAATTGTGTTTCTACATTTTTTCCGTTGCAACACTTTTTGAGTTTTAGCCCAAAGTTCACACAAGGTTTCAGAACAGTTTCTACTGAGCGAGTCATGCCTTGCTGAATTTATTTAGTAATTCTGACCATGTACAACCCAAACCAAGTAGAACCTTTTGGATGGAAGTAAAAAATGCTACGGGCCATTCATAAAGTGATAATGTCTCTTGATGGAATAATTTTCTTCACACGAGAAGGAATTTTCAATAGCAGTGTAGTGACCTAGTGCCCTACATCATGCATAGTATATATGCACTGATCACTTTAATAGGAACAGATGTACACCCATTTAGCCAGTTATATGGAAGTAAATGCAGAGAATCATGCAGATGCAGATCGAGAGCGTCAGTTGATGTTAACGTCAAATATCAGAATGGCGGAATAAATGGGGTTCCCACTGTTTGCATAGATGTCATGTTGACAGCATAGTTTGAGTATTACAGAAATTAATAGTAATAGTTTGTGAGTGTTAACGCCTGGTTGATAAAAGAGGTCAAAAGAGTAGAAGAGCTCAGAGTTGAATGGCTAGACTGGTTTGAGCTGACAGGAAGTTTGCGGGATCTCTGTACAGCTGTGCTGAGCATAACATCTCAGAACACACAACACGGCACATCACACATGGCTGCGGCTCAGCTGCATCAGCAGAAGGCCACATTCGGTTAAACTTCTATCAACCAAAAAACAGAGACCTGAGGCTACAGCGGGTGCTGTCCAGTTTGGGTGACTCTGTGCCCTCTCTAGCCTCAGATTGCTTGCTGGTAGATACTGTATGGCTGATAGAAATTGAACTCTATGCCGACTTCTGCTGTAGAAGCACATCTGCCTTATGTTGGAGTTTGATGTGAATGTAACCTTCCCGTCAGCTCAGACCAGTCTGGTCATTCTCCTTTGCTCATGACTGTAGGCATCGTGCTGCCGACACATGACCGGGTGAGTGGATAAGTGCATAAATGAGCAGGTGTTCCTAATAAAGAAGTCAGTGAGTGTAGTATGACATTTGATAGTCAGCCACTGAAAAGAAATGCTTCTGGTGTATTTGTTATATTTAGCAAAGTTTGCACTTCAACTTCTTTTTGGTGAATACTGAAGTATTGGCACACTTCCTGTGTTTGGGTGTGTACTGCCATAAAGACAAAATGTGTCTTGTGCTCAGTTCTATACTGGGTAATGCTCTGCATGTTCAAAACACATTTCCATTCATGCGTTCATTATTATTATTATTATTATTGGGTTTTTAGTCATTTAATTGAAGTTATAGAATCTTTAAAGAAACTGTATTTTTATATGAAGTGTTACACTCCTGAGACCTGAATGTCTTCATATGAGTACATGCCATTTTATTCGAACTACATTGTCTATATATTCTTGTGCGGTCCTCATATGAGGCTTAATAGCTGTAATTCGTTTGCCAAACTTCTTCCTGGTTGACGATATCGGTTAGTGTTTAGTTATCAGGTGCTGATGAAGAGAAACAGTGAGGAGAAAATGCAATGTACACAACAGTAGTGTCCAGGCACTCAGGAGGTTAGACCACTTTTCTTTACAGTCCTTTGTGCAAAAGACCATTCAGTATATCAGTTCTGGAAAACTACAGTGTTTACTATGCAGGTTGGTATGTGTGTGTATGTATGTGTGTGTGTGTATGTGTGTATGTGTGTATATATATATATATATATATATATATATATATATATATATATATATATATACACAC
>JAQMYJ010000001.1:22746729-22776200 GCA_030014305.1 Clarias laeviceps
ATGTAGAAAATAAATCACTAAACAAAAACAAAGAAATTTGCAAGTGACCCCAAACTTTTGAACGGTAGTGTACCTTTGTCCAACGGGGTTGGAAAAAAAAAGAAAACCTTCATGGTCATCTTTTGTCATCAACAAGACTGGGAACTGATGAGTGATTTGCATTCCAGTCCTCAAACAGTGAACTGTACATACATTGTTTCAAGAAAATTTGTCTGTATGATAATTGAGCTAAAGCTGATGGCTTTTACTACATAGAGCTTAAGAATTACAAAGTTAATGGAAGCTACATGCACAATATCTAAAGTGAGCAAATAAATGAAAAAGTTGCTTAAACTGTGAAACCAGACAGCGGCTTAATGGTTGGCACTATTGCCTTACACCTCCAGAGTCCAAGTTCAATTCCCGTCTCTGTGTGCATGGAGTTTGCAAGATCTCCCCGTGCTAGGTGGGTTTCCTCAGGGTACTAAGGTTTACTCCGACATGCTCCTATTTGAATAGTTTCAAATATATATTCTGAAGTGATTTCTTTGAAACACAATTGTCTTTAGATTTTAATTGCACAGCTGTGTCTTCAGGTCTCAGCCTATGAAGAGGCAGCGGTTGTCGCATAGTACCTCGCTGCGCCGCAGGAAGTTGCACGTGATGGAAGCTATGCTGAAAGAGCAGAGGAAGATGAGCCGTGCTGTGGAGGACACATGCAGAGAGGTGCGCCGTGTAATGCACCAGCAAAACTTCCTACAAGTACAAAGCCTGCAGCTCCAAGAGCGGATGATGAACTTGCTGGAGAAAATGATCCCATCCACAAGCCACCTTACAAACACACATACCTAAATCTGACCTATAGCCAGGATTTATGTGCTCCTCATAAACTGATATTCAACTCTTCCACTTCACAATGCTTTTTCCGTGCTTCAGCAACAAAGCTATTTAAATTCACAATCCACAGTCTCATCTCTTACTATCTTGATGACTAAGAAGTGTATTGAATTTGCAGTAGTACAAAACCCAGAATCACAATATACAGTAAAGGAACACAGAACTAATTAAAAAAGACACATGAAACTTGTTTACTGTTGCATCTTTGGAACATTGTTGAAGTATTGTTTAGGATTTCAGATGTTACACTATGATTAATTATTCAGTGTGTGTGGGTGTGTGTGTGTGTGTGTGTGCGTGTGTGTGTTTTTATTTTGAAACTTCTGTAAACCCTTATATAAACTGTTATACTTGTCTGTCTGGTTTGTGTTTTATCATTTAAAGTATTAAATACCTGAATTTGATGTGATAGATTAAACTAGTGGTTCTCAAAATGGTCGTCCGGTGACTCCCAAAGGGTTCATGAAGCTTAGCCAGGGGTCTAAGTTACAATAATGAATGACGTCACTTTTCCCGTTCATGTGTATAGAGTTTCTCATTACAGATATCTTAGATTCAGTTGTAGATATCCACAATGTGGTTAGTGCCGTGGCCTCGCACCTCCAGGGTCGGGGTTTGTTTCCTACCCTGTGTATGTGTGCGTGGATGTTCTTCCTTTGCTTGGTGGGTTTCCTCCCACAGTCCAAAGACATGCAGATTAGGTTAATTGGCATTCGCAAAATTGCCCTTAGTGTGCATATGTGTACCCTGTGATGGACTGGCACCCTAGCCAGGGATAATCTCCAGGCCCTGTGAAGAATAAGTGCTATGGAGGATGAATGAATGAATGAATATCCACAATGTGAAATGTGAATATCTGCAACTAAATTATGACTATCTTTGTACACTGATCAGCCATACCATTATGACCACCTGCCTAATATTGACCTTTTGCCACCTTAACAAGGATGCACTCTGTTCTGACACCTTTTTATTACAACAAGCATTAACCTTTTCATCAATTTGATCTACACTAATGCTTCTATTGGATTGGACTAAACAGGCCAGCCTTCGCTCCCCATGTGCATCAATAAGCCCTGGCCAGCCTTGCTTTCCTTGGATTACTTTTGGTAGGTTCTGACCACTGCAGACCAGGAACATCCCACAAGACCTGCAGTTTTGGAGTTGCTCTGACCCAGTTCACTAGCCATTACAAATTGGCCCTTGTCAAAGCCACTCAAATCTGTATTTTCAATCCATTTTTTCTGCTTCGAACACATCAACGTCAGGAAAAAAGGTTCACTTGCTTCCTAATATATCCCACCCACTTCCAGTTGCCACTGTAAGAAGATATTGAAAATGTAGCTACTGTGAGAAGGGCCAAATTGTAATGGCTCGACAACTTGGTCAGAGCAACTCCAAAACTGCAGCTCTTTTTGGGATGTTCCCAGGCTGCAGTGGTCAGGACATAAGTTGATCCAGGGAAAAAAAATAAAAGGTAAACTGGGAACCGGGTCACGGGTGGCCAAGGCTCACTGATGTACATGGGGAGTGAAGGCTGGCCCGATATTAGGTGTGTGGTCTTGTATGTTATGGCAGTGTACAATTATATATCATCATATAAGTATATATACATTATTCCAGTTCAAGATATCTAATCATTTTGATTCATACACATTCACATTTCATACAAACTTTCATAATTTCTTTTGATTGTGTAAAGCTGCTTTGCAGCAATGACAATTGTTAAAAGCACTATACAAATATAATTAAATTGAAGATATCTCCAATTCCCCTTGATTAAATATGTCTATAATGTCTTTTTAGATATCCTGGATTATGTTTTAACTAGCCAAAACTACAAGTACATTTTAAGTATTTTGAACTTGCCATACACGTGTTCACATTGTCTGAGTCCTATAATGGGCGGGGCAATGCTCAGGGTCCTCCGCCCACGCGCGTATGGAGCCGTTGGTACACGCCCAACGCCTTCCACGTGATTCACAGAACTCCAATAGACGCTAAGTATTTGTTCAAACGTTGAGTTTGATTGACGGCTCTCTCAGCGAATGAGAAGGCCTCGCTTAATTTCGCGATCGTTATGGTGCCATAGTGACTGAATGACGCTTTGTGTTGAGCACAATAGTGAATGGCAGTGGTTGTGCGTAAGAGGACAGAAGTGGAAAAGCTGAAACTTTGAAAATATGTTATGGTCTGTTATGCTCAGGTAAGTAAGTGAGCGGATATTCGTTGATCTTTATGAGTTGAGAAACATTTAGAAATAATGTGTAAAGTCTATAGTGTACGTTTTTGGACTTTGGTACTCAACGTTAATCTGTTCTAATCTTTCCGTAAACGCTGTAAACGGGCGATAAGTGTTCTGAAGTCTGGTTATGCCTTTGCATATAAGGCATACAAACTTGTTTTTAAAGTTTCTAACAAATAGAAGGGTGTTCAAAACTTAATTTTTCGCCTTCGTTTATTTTCCGAAAGGATCTGGGCAGAGTGAGGTCTCATGCGCAGATGTTGCGTCTCCGAGTGCCAATGTTTTGACATGCTGCCTTAGAATAGCTGTTTTCCTTTACTCTGGCAAAATCTGATATATTTTATTATTACTTGATTCTGTTTTCCTATAACACAACCTATTTAAGCTTAGAAAATCTCCTTGCTCATTTCCTTTTGTTTTACAGTACCGACATTGAGCAGCAGTAACACCCAAGTCTTTTGTTGTGATCTGGTCGAATCTCAGAGCCAGACATGAGAGCTCTGGAGGCACCTGGAGGCATGAGGAGATCTCTGGATTTCTCTCCAGCCCCAACAGTTCGCAGGGTGGAGATCGAGCGTGGGAAAGCTGGATACGGGTTCACCGTTATTGGCCAAGCTCCCTGTGTCCTGAGTGGAATCATGAAAGGAAGCCCAGCTCATGATGCAGGCTTAAAGCCTGGCGACTCTGTTCTAAGTGTGAACGGCACTGATGTGTCAGGAGCCTCACATGAAAATGTGGTGGAGCTCATCGGTTCATCATTACGCCTGCTCAGTTTGCTTGTCTCATCAGATGACAGACGTTCTGTAAATTGTGTTTCAAATTCCCTGGCTGCTCAGGGTAAACAAAAAGAAACATGGTCAAATCCAGGACAGATGGAATCTTATGATGAAATTAGAGGGGAGTCAGTGGCCAGTTTTAATACCGTTTTGGACATTTCAGGTCAGGCTTGTATAAATGCATCAAAAAAACAACCTAAACAGAGACCCAGATCTGAACCAGATATGTCTTATTGGTCTTATCGAAGTCTGTCAAAACACAACCCGCATGTACTAGATCAGGAGGAACCATCTCGTGTTGTGAGTAAAGACTCGGTTTTCTCAGACTTTCAGAGTCAGCAGGATATTTTACCTGACTCAAGTGCTCTGAACGTGGGAATGGTGGTAGGATACATAAACTCCATAGAACTGGATCTAGAAATTTCCCGCTCTGAAGAGGAAACTTTACGATCCATTCGGGAATGTATCACTCGAATTGCTACTGAGCAGAAAACCCATTATCTGGTCATGATGAAGGTCAAGTACAATTGCGTGCAGCTGTGTGATGACAGGGATGTAGTTTTGGCTGCGTACCCTGCCGAGAACCTGGTCTTGTGTGCAGTATGTACCGAAGACAATAGGTTTTTTGGTCTTGTCTCAAAGGAGGTGGCAAAAACCGATTCAAAAAAAACAGAGCAAAGCAGTTGCATAAAGGCATCATGTCATGTCTTTATCATAGACCCAGAACTCTGTGACCACGATGAGCATAAAAGCATCTCTGATCACTTTGGCTTCTCGTGCACTGCTGACCCAGACACCCAGGGTTGTCTGGAGTTTCCCCAGACACCATTTTCAATGTTAAATTTTGTGTCAGTCCTCTACACTGACTTGGGAGACCATATTGAGAAACTTAGACTCAAACTAGACAGTGAGGATTGTGACGCGCAGTCAAGCACACGAAACAGTGGCAGTGGTGATAGCGGGATTGGAAACGTGTCTCCAGAGGATCAGGAAAGCTTTGCTGACCGGTGGAGTCTTACATCTCCAAACAGTTCCCATACAATGTGGGATAAACCACGTCCATGCATTTCCCAGCAGAGCAATGTGCCATCCCTAAGGCCAGAGCGTAGATGCCTTCTTGTAGCGCCATTCCCTGATATTTCCACTCCACAAAAAACTGCACCTACTGGAGAAGAGGTTTCAGGTAGTGCTCCAATGAGTTTCATTTCTCAGTGTAAGCCATCACAACTCTCTGAAAATAAGACCAAAAGGAGAGGAAGTCAGCGCTGGCCCTCTGTTAGCATCCGTGCTCGCTGGCAGAAACCTCGGCCTACCAGCTTTGACAGCCTGGCTGACTGCGACACCAGTGGACACAAATCTAAAAACAGCACTTTACCACTTGCGATGGAACAAATCCCTCCACTGAAGTACAAAACACCTGGTGACCTCGCGTATGATCTGACCTTAAAACTGTTTAGCAGTGGATCAAAGAATAAGGATGGAGAAAACAAGGTAACAACACTCGTTTGGATTTTAGATGCATTTCGTAGATAAACTTTGAAGACGAAAGCGTGTCAAGTGAAAAAAGTGTCATGCAGACAAAGTAAACAGAAATTCTTGACATTTGCTTCTGACATTTAAATCTCACTATGATAATGTTAAAACGGAATTATTAGTTAAGTAACAAAGCATATTTCTACCTCTAGTAGCTCAGCATCAGATCATGCATTAAACTCTTTGACCCATGTGTCCATTAAATCTTACTAGATAAACAGTGCTTATATGTATAAATGTGTATCGATCAACTGACCCGAATACAAGGTGAAGTACTGAGGTTACACTCTAAAGCTTCCATTTTTTCTTCTTATACACCAGTTTATTTGTAGTAGGAAAGCAAGTTAAAACCAAGCACTCAATCTAGGCTAGGTCTTTGTCATGAGGCTGGCAGTCTTTTATGTAGCAGACTAATTTGCACTCTAAATCATGATCTATAGAACAGATGGTGTTACATGGTTGGGGCACAGCAGATGGAGCTGTTGTGTTGATTAGTGGAGTCCAACGTGATTATGCCAGACAGATCAGTCGGAAGGCAGTTATGGTTGGTTTCGATTCAAGAGAGTCACCTGGCAGCACTCAGCTAATTGATCAAATAAGTATTGTGTTTAGGCTAATTTACTTCAGTCTTCAGGCTTTATTTATCACGGTTTGTGCATTAGTTTGATTATGCGCTATAAAATGTAATTGTCCACATTATATAAAGGCACCCCCCAACATTAATCATGTTGGACCCCTTTAATTTGATTTCAGACTGATTATAAAAGGCTCGCCAAACTTAAAGCGCTTCAGGAACATTTCTTTAACAACATATTTTTTACTTAACGCTAAAGCAATGATAAGATTCACATGGTTAATTTACATGGTTCTTGCATCTGTTTCGAGGGAACCCAGTGTTCACATGGAAAGGAAATTACAGGTCTGTGTGGTATGTGTGATATCATTGTCATTCCTTTAAAGCATGTGTTCATCAGATGACTTCTCTTGGTTATCCTACAAGTCATGAAAAAATTGTGAGGATAAACAATGCAAGCCGATGAGTCTGTATGATGCTTGTCCTGGGCCCAAAGCTGCACTGCTGAAATTACATGAAATACATTATTTAAAAAAAAAACAATCAATCCATATATTCCATGGCAATCAAAACTTCTGGACAAGCCTCCAAATTCATCCCACCAGGAGAAATTGTCAAGCCTATAAATAAAAGGCTCATTGAAGGTGCTACTACGTTTACAGCATTTGGCAGATATCTTTATCCAGAGCAAGTTCCTTTTTTCCCTCATTATACATTTGAGGGCCTTGCTCAAGGTCCCAATAGGGGTAACTTGGTGGTTGTGGGATTTGAACCTGGGACTTTCCAAATTATAGACCAATGCCTAAATCACTGAGCTATTCCTGATCTAGTATCAGCTGGAAAACATAAACATATGATGTGGTACATGTGCCTAGATCTGGATTGTTTCAATAAAATCAATAATTTCTCATTTCACACTTCACAAAACATTTAATAAGAAACATTTATGGTAGACACCATCACGGCTATACGATTTAATAAATAAATAAATCACATTGCAATTATTTAGACACATTAATATTGTGATTTAAACTGTGATATGTAACTATTAAATGTACCTTTTAGTATTCAATCATATTTATCGAGGCTAACAGCAAATAACAGCACAAATGACACAGTTGAGAGGATGTTTGGTTATATTTATATAGCAGCTGAAAATTATTTATAACATAGCAAATACTTAAATTATTGACAAAACCTACATAAATTCCTGAATATACTTATATGACTGGTAATAAATTGTAGCCTTTTCCAGTTAAATAAATGCATTGGCCTCAATGGCGATTAATTGTGCAGCTCTAGACATTATCACTGTTGTCTGAATAAGCTATTGAATTTAAACTATTTGCACTGTGCAATAGGCAATATTGGGATAGAAATATTTCTTAGTTATTTTTCATATACCGTACATATAAAACACTTAACATGTATACAGTATAAGGTGCTTTACTTTCATTTAATTTTCTCTTCTTAGCATATAGCCACTGTTATTCTTATGGTTTATTGCAAATTAATCATACTTGACTTACATGATATCTAAAAAGTATCTAAAGGTGATCACAAAATGCTGAATAATCTTTTAATGAATACAATTTCATATGATTTCTATATAATAATTTGTATCTTTAAGTTTCATAAATAGATTGAAATGGGGAAACATTTGCAAACACAAATGCCTAGGAAAAGAAGGCTACATTTTTGCGTACTTTGCTTCCGAGGTTTTAATTACAAATGCATCTTCTCAAGACGTTCTTATTAATAAAGCATGAGAAATAACAATATTTAAAAAATGCAAATATATGTCATGTTGGTTATTATCTCTTCTTAGGGCTACAGATTTTGGGGTCTCACTAGAGGAAGGTCATCTGTTCGACAAACTTCAACTCGCACCAACCGACTCAGTCTGGCTCGTTCACTTGATGACCTTGAGGTATGCTTTTTCTTTAAATTTTGCATTGTAATCTTCATAATAACCATGCAGTTTCCTATAGTTTACATTTGAATCCTCAAAACCTGAAATTTATCATGTCTGCTCTACTTTGTGTTTCCTCTTTGTTTTTGTGACCCTTAGTCAACAAGCCATTTGTTGAGATCTGCATATGAGATCTTCAATCCTAGGCACTTAAGCTTTAGGTCTTTGCTTTTATCCTTTAGTAATGACTGGTTTATTATACAGCCAACGCTGCTAAACAAAACACATACTTTCCCATAGTGTGGGTGCACTTATGTCTACAGTAAAACTATTCAGCAATATTTTTCCACGGCCTACACATAGGCTGATGTTATTAGACAAGTGACTCTGCTTTCCTTTCCAAATTATCTCCAGCAGTGCAGCTCAGCTTTTCTCAACATGCCTCATATCCGAATCACGACAGTGTGTTTTGTCTGTGGTGTTTGGATCATAGTCAGAGAGTTGGAGGAGGAGTGATTGTTTTGTTTTTTATCTATGTAGATGAAGACCAAATACTGTTATATTTAACACATGGCACTACACACCACCACCGTGATATCATTAGGATCCCTAACCACAAAACATAAACAATGTCCGCAGCTTCTCAGACAGTGATGTCAGGTATGAAACACTGCTGAGTTTAAGTTGTTCTGGGTAAAAACAGGTAAACAACCCTCTGGTTTATGACCTGTGTCTCAGTATGTCACTGCCACTAACCACCACCACCACAACAACAACAATAATAATAATAATAATAATAATAATAATAGTAGTAGTAGTATGTCTCTTTCAGATAGAAAAATAAATAAGATATAACGCTTATACTGGGTAGTGGCTCACGGGGCCTGGAGAACTTATGGCACAATGTAGGTACACCTCAGAGGGCTCATACCCAATCATACACTACTCGTAATTTTGAAACAACAATCAATCTACTGTGCATGTCTTTGGACTGTGGAAGTAAACCAAAGTAACTGCAGAAAACCCACCAAATACAAGGAGAACATCCAAACTCCATGTGCAGACACTGGAACCACCATATTGCAAAATGAGAGAGCAGACATACAATATATGTAATTGTGTAATAAATGTCAGTGTATAATAAAAGAGTAAGATATTTCTCCTTACATGCACAGTGAGTCCAGAACCGCAATTGGAAAGAAGGCAATAGGTGACAAGAATTTGAATTAAAAGTACATATTTTAAATATTTACATTAATTTCAGTTTTCGTTTTTGGCATGTTCCCCTTTTGCTTTATTGACAGGATTCACTCAGGTTGGCACAGACTCCATGCATTTGTTCAGAAGCTTGCGATCCATTTTAGATAAAATCTAATATCTGAACACAATACACACAACGAATATATTACGACCTGGTGTAGCTTTAACATTTTTACATAATGTCTGTTTTACTACAATAATTTTTACACATGCATAATTTAATGAGTTTAAAATATTATTTATGGATTTATTTTTAAATAGTTTACTTGAATGGAAATTCTGTGCTTAATTTAAACATGTTGATTTAAATAGGAACCCAGAAATTGTGTGGGATCTCGACTTAAATATGGTCAAGATTTTAAACAATTATTTGTTTTGTGGTACATATTTAAAAATTCAAAAATCTTATATTTATTTCCAGTATAAAATTGAAAAACCACTGTGAGCATTAAAAGATTAGAGTTTTTGTTTCAGGTGCATAAAGTTATAGATATGTACATAGGATTTCTGACCTTATTAAATCAGGCTGTCAGTCTGTTGCTCTGCGACAACTAGAACGCTGCTTCAAACCTTGATTTGCTATATTAATTCTTTCTAGGCCATACTCCCGAGTATCATTCTGAGCAGATTTTATGAAATAGTCAAATGCTTGAGGTTTAAAGTGGAAAAGATTTTGTCATTTCTCCAAGTGTGAAATCTGAGATCGGCAAGAGTTTTCCTGGAATTGGAGACTGCTGTTTCATGGACCTAATGCCCTTCTGGTGGTTGGGAGAGCTGGAAAGTGTGGTTATGAGAACATCATATTGGTGTTCACCAGGAGAAAAGCAGCTTCAAGAGAGAAAGAAAGAGAAAGACAAAGAAACAGACTAAAACTAGAATGCTTGCTACAACTAGAATGTGTCATGTAAGCATGGTATTTGTTGGATTCAATGACTGTCCAACTTATTTCTCCAGTTTACACCACAATTTCATGCTAAATTAAATTGTCCAGAACAATCATTTAAATAAGTTTAATAATCACATTTAGTAAATCTGAGTAAACAAAATTGCAGTAAATTGTTTGCAGACACAATTCCTTTAATGATTAACCTTACCCTTACACAGCAAATTCCCCAGTGATGAATTAACACCCAGCAGCATTTTTATGTTGGACTCATATAAACTCTGAAAGACTGGTACTGTGTACCTTCTGATGTTAGTGGAACTCATTTTGCTGTAAAGTGTAGAAACTTAAAATTTGTCAAGATTTTGTGAAATCCTCCCCATTACTTACATTGCATACAATGAATTACATATGCTAAGAACTGTAAGTTGTAAACATATATAGATTTTTTTTCTGATTGATTGCATAAAGGAAATCCAATTTGCAATTTGGAGGATTTAATGCCACCCACTTGTTTTTTTTTTTTAGATATGTAGGGAAATTGCCCTCTCAGATAAGCCTACATCAAGCAAATAAAACAGCTTAGGAAATTACTGGAATTAAGTTAAGAACTGTCCAATGTATTAGTAAAACCTGGAAAGAAATGTGGTGAAAGAAATGTGTTCAGAAAAAAAAAAATCATGGATGACCGTGGGTGATCACTTAAACACATGGTGAAGGTGCATCATGAAAAATGTATTAGATATCACAGCTATGTTTAATAATGAAAGTAAGGGTATTTCCACATGCACAGTGAGATGAGCACTCACAGTATTGGGACTAGAAATCCACCTGTTAGTAAGACTTATCAGAAATAAAGCTTCAGTGTTCTAAGGAACATAAAAATTGGGCTTTAGAACAATGGGGAAAACGTCATGAGGTCTGATGAGTCCCGGCTGACCCTATTCCAGAGCGATGATGCGTCAGGGTAAGAATGGAAGCGAAGTGCACATCATGCATAGCGCGCACTCTAAAAGCTTCTGTACAAGCTTCTGGAGGTCTGGTATGATCTGGGGTTGTTTTATTTGATCAGGTCTAGGCTCATAAATGTTATGTAACAAGAAACTGACGTAAGTTGACTTCCTGAATGTATTGAAGCAATCAGATCAGTAGATTTATTCTATTGTTCTTCCTTGATGGCTTGGAAATATGCCAGGACTCAAATTGTGAAACAGTAGTTCTGGGAGCATGAGGAATCATTGTCACTCATGAATTAGCCATCACATTGTGATGTAATCAAAGCAGCTGAACTGAATATGCAGGTGTGTGACGTTTTTGAGCCAGGAAGTGTAATTGAACACACCCTGATGGGAGTTCTTAACCAGTATGGACTCCTACGTGTGTGTCATTACAAGGGCTTTTGGGGAAATCAACACACATTCCAAGTGGTACAACTTCAGAGGGCTCTGGAAATGGCTTGTTGACTTCTGCCGTTGTGTTCTGAGCAAATATTTGGTCACTTGCCACATTTAGGTACATGGTAAAGAAGTGCTGTGAACCGTAGAGGAGATTTCACATACATGAGCTCTGTTTGTGGCTGTAATGCCAAAGTCATTTCTCCAGTTTCCTCCTAAATCAGCGTGACATAGACTTTTGCACTGGCCTGAAGGAAAGAGAGGCTTTTCTTACAGTGGGAGGAGAAAGTACTCTGAAGTAGAGCGAGTGACTGAAAAGAATGAAAAGAGAGAGCATGGAAAGAGGGAGGGAGCATTAGGGAGAGCAAGAGGGTAAGAGAGAGTGAGAGTTGCAAGAGTTTTTAGATGTAGGGAAAAAACACTTCAACTTCATTTTCTGAGCATGTAGCCGTGTGGACATATTTATTTATGCTGGGTGTCTAAGGAAGCACTGACGACACATAGACACACACACACACACACATGGAGCCACCTTTAACTCTTCATGCTCCAACAGTAAGTGCTATTTATTTCTTTGCTGTCTCGGTGCATCTGTTTCGCTTGAAATGTTATCTTTTGGCATCATTATGTCCCTTTAAAATTCTGTTTTGGGGAACTTTTACTTCCGTGCATTGGAATCCTAGACATTTAGTAAGCTGTGTGTACTTGATGTGACTGCACTACACACTGACATGTTAGAGCTGTACTTCTGAGCGGCTTTGCTAGATGGAATCAGCTCTGTGATGAGATGGTGGAGTAAGCCACAACTAAAGCTGAATTTTCCATCAGCCTGTCTACAATAATTGCAGTTTGAGGGAAATGTAAATGCACAGTCATTTGGGTTTTGACTCAGGTGTCTGATTAGGCATCAGTCTGCTCTCACATATAATGAACGAAAGAAAAGTTTAAGAATGTTCAGTGACTTCACTCCATAAACCTTTTACTTACAAAAGTTTGGGTTGAGTTGACATTGAATGTTTTTTGTGTGTGTACTTGAGAAACACACACTGAATAGTAGCAGTTGGCTCCTGGATGATTGGACTTCCTGGTGTATTCTAAGTTGACTCTGAGCTGGTAACCCTAAACCACAATGTTGTGTGAGGAGTGACTAACTATCAGCGAAAATGGCTTGATGAGGCCCAGCTGTTATTTTGATAGGAAGTTCTGGATTGAAAAAAAATTATATTTATGATATTTATCTTCATTGTCATAATTAAAGTGTATATATATATATATATATATATATGTTAGATGTAAAATTTAAGCACACAACATACATAATAATAAACAGCAGGTTGCAAAAGACCAATAATAAAATTAGTTTGTGTTCTTTTTTCGATTTAATAAAACAAAATTGTATTATAAATTATAATTTAATTAATTAATTATAGATTATATTATTGAAAACAACCACATTTCAAAATAGAATCTTTGAAATATTTACGTGATTTTCAGACATTCTTTGTATTTTGTGCTTTTATGAAAATGTACAGTGTAAGTTGGCATGAATTCCTTATGATCTGGTTTAGATCATATCAGTCGGAAGGTCATCCAGACACATGCTTCAACAGAAGTGATTAATCATGTGAAAAATCTGACCTTGTGTGTATTTAATATAACAGATTTGAAATACTGCAGTATCTTCACTTCATTTGTTTTACATATTTACAATGTTTAAAAGTCACAGATTTCTAATGTTTTGTTTTTTTACCCCACTGTAAATATGAATAATATGAGGATATGTCAACATTACATAATTTTAGCGACTCAAGTAAAATATGTACATTAAAGAAAAATAAATAATTGTAAAACTAGGTTAGGTTAAACAAATTCAACAGACATATATACATTACAAACTATATAATAGTTTTAGTAAATCATGCATGATATCATTTTTTCCTGTGTTTTTTTCCTTTTAGTAAATGCAGAAAATTTAAATAAAAATAAAGTTCTTTTAAACTTTTTCGCACAGTAAAGAACCACAATTTATAATACTGTAATGAAAAACCCAAAATTAACTCCATTATAATATCATCAGTTGCATGCACAGCATTGTAGTACAGAAGAGTCTGGTTTTCATTTCATGTGGTTTCCAGAGATTATTTATTACATTTCTAAAATTTCTTCACTACTTAAAGAGGAGAATTCTAAGACAGCAAAGGCAATTTCCTCTCTATGTGTAAGTATGATAGTTGGGTCGTGTGCTGCTATCGCTTTGTAAGCATTTGCATGTTTTTAGTCTTTGAACTGCTGCAACCGGGGAATAGGAAGCTATTAGCGACGTATTTTTTCCCAGAAGACCTACTTATTGCCTTCCTTTTACAGCCAGAGCAGGCATGACGGACTAGCTGTATTTGTACCAGCCCCTCTAAAAAGATGCTTCAGTTAACGTTTAGAAGAGTTACAAGATGAAGTAGTTGTATTGAAGAGTTACATTAGATGTATATAATAGAGCGAGCAAAACAGAAGAAACTCTTTTTATGTTGCAGAGAAGATCCTTTCTTTATTTTTACACATAGACTTCATTGGAACATTCAAACCAGTTGGTTTAGTGCTCATGCGTCGTCAAAGGGAGTTATTTTTGTCAAGAAAGAGCTCTGCTCATGTGTAATTATGAGCATCAGGTTTCAGTTAGAAAGACCACTGGTTCAGTACAAAGCGGAGAGAAAACTTTTGAAAGTGTGGTTGGGTGGGGTCATGGCTAAAGCTCAGATAATGACTGATGCACTGCCTGCAGGGGTAAAGAGAGCCATACTCATCCCTTTACTTATCCTGCAATGGAGAAATAGTGCGTTGTTTACTGCGTATGATTCCTAAATACAAATGCGTTGCTTTTAAAATATTTGAGTGGTGTTTTTCTATCTAAACTTCCCATTTTTATTGTAAACAAGTGATATGTTGTTTTAATATAGACTTTCTATAAAAATAAATGATTAATAATTAAATTGGAACGTTTGTAATCGTATTAGATAGTGCTTACACCATGGAATCTTTCCTCTCCTGCTTTTTATAGTGTAGCCTTGAACTAGGCTGTCATAAAATAAGCTATGAAATACACTTTATTGTCACCAAATGAGCCTGAGCCCTAGAAAACTTTAAGGGCACAGCTGTAATGCCTCAGCTGAGAGAAGGTGTGTGTGTATATATATTATACATGTTAAATCTCTTAAAAGAAAGCTTCACAGTAGCAAGTTTATAAGTTTACATTTTTCTGCTTTATAACGACAACGATAAAATAGAATGAGTACCTTAAATTGAAACTGGAACTATTGTCAGAGCTAAAGATCTAGAAATTGAATACACAACTTACATTTGCTGTATCTTTAATACATCTTTAATTACATTATACATTTGAGGGTTATGGGTATTTCTCAAGGGGCCAACAGAGGCAGCTTAATGGTGGTGGGTTTTGAACCTCGGACCTTCTGGACCATAGATCAACACCTTAACCATTGAGCTACCCCTGCACTTTCAGATTAGTCAAATCAGTAGCCCTGTAGTATGATTAGTATGAAAAGCAGTATCGATAAAAACATCGATTCAATTATGGATGGTGACTCTTTACTGTGGCAATTTATGTATCGCCACACTGATACACTATTTTTAAATAAAATTTTTATTTATTCATGTTTACATACTGTATGAAGTGACAAAACATCACCAAGCATCTATAATCTCTACAGGAATCATATGCTCTAAACTATTCACACATTGGCAGGCAGGCATCCTTTGTCGTAGGAGCAAATTATGTGCAAATTTTGTCAACAAAATCAGAAAAAAAATTCTATTGAATTGGGATATTTGTAAAATTATGATATTTACAAAATCACAATACTGTACAAATCGAATTGGCACCTAGGTTTTGTGATAATATCGTATTGGTTGGTCCCTGGTGTTTCTGATTTCTAGTGTATACAGTATATGTATGACTTGAATTTGGGATAGAGGTAAAAACTATCATTAGTGACTGAGTCTCCACATTATTTATGGATATGCCATTATGATCAATCGTTAGATAAATTTAACTAAAACATGGTCATTTCATAATTCGTAATTTACAAGCCTACTCTCTATCTTGTACAGTTCCCTGTGGATTGTGATATAATGCACTGTCAATGCTGAAAAATAAATATGATCAAGCCTCACCTTTATGTGACTCCAGTTTGCAAACTTCTATTGAAAACCCAGTGTCAGTTCTAGACAAGGAATGGATCTGTTTTAGCGATGTACCATGACGTGACCAGAATCAATGTTTACTGAAACCCTAGTTCTCTCTAGAACTTGGTGTAGAAGCTGGCGTTCTATCTATTCTGGCGTTATCAATCGATAACTGGAGTTTTTTGTTTATCAGGTGATCATGCTCTGTTTTATGTAGGGAAAATCTGTAGTTAAATAATGTGATCATAGTTTTGTGATCCAAACTAGACATTTTTTTACTGGAAGGGAATTCTAAATGCTGAGGACATCTAACCCCCAAAACTTTGTTTTGAAAGGTGATGAGTACAGGGTTAATTTTTTTCTCTCTTTTTTTTTTTTTTTTTTTAACAGCATCTATTTTAACCAACTCTTCCAGCAATTATGGGATGATAGATGCTTTGAAACTTCTTAGAATTTTAGTTGCTGTGGATTACATCACCTAAATACTGTCTTTATGGGAGACCAGAGAAAGAAGGGAAAAAGTAAACCAGTACATAAAATCCCACAAGCTGTTATAAAGTTGCCTAATTTTAATTTTGCTTATGCTGTATTTTCCTTCTTAAACACTCAGATAAGCTGACACTGAAAAAAGCTTCAAAGTCATATTGGTTTTTAATTAGTTTATGTAGTACTGTATACTATGTACAATTTACTAAATGGAGCTCTAAAAGACAGCATAGCTTATCCAGAGTGTTCAGTTGAGGTATTTATGCCCAATCATTAAATTTCTACTTTCTCCATTTATCTTCTCTACAGTATATGTGAAGAAAACTTGTACATGTGGCTGCATTCCTAAACTGTGAACGAGGCCAAGGTCGTATGCCTTGCTATAGTCATACCACTGTTTCAGGAGGGACTCTCTATGTCATTTTTCTCTTATCAGTCTGTCCCTTCCCTCTCCAGCTTGTCCAGAGGAAGTCTCCTCTGAGGTCTCTGATGTTATTTTCAGGCAGTTTGTTGTCTGCTAGAGATAGGAAGGATAGATTTGTTTACCTCCCTTGTAAAGAGCTGTTTTTTTCAGCCTCTTGCTCTTCTGCTGCTTCGCCGTAAGAAGTTCAAGGTTTCTTGGATCCTATGTCACACCCCAGACACAAACATTCATGCACACACAGTAGCCCAAATAAAACTCATGTACTGTATATGACAGGGGTTTGCTAACGTGGACTTCCTTCAGTTAGTGAGCAAAGTGTTTTCGCCCCCAGCTGGAACTACTCTGAAAAATGAGAGAAAACCACATCCACAGCTTAGTTTATCATATACAAATCATATGCATGTGCACGTAGAGCTGTTAGAGAGAATTAACACCGAAAAAACATGCACGATCGCACGTACACATACACAAACAAGTTGTCATAATGTAGAGAGGACATGGTGCTATAGCAACAGATGGAAACACATTTCCCACCATGAAATCTACAAATACAGCTGAGCCTAAGTTTGGATTTTGTCTAAAACAGAGAAAACATGCTAATGTAATCTATGTCTCCTGGATCAGCCTGGGAACGGCCCACCCAAATGGAACCACACTAACACAAATACAATGAAACAAAATTTAACCTTCATCATGCACAATTTCACACACTTCCTTGTAAGACCGGTACGGAACTGAGTTGAAATAGGCTGTCTGCGCAAAAACCCAGTTTGGCATATAATTTGCTCAATATGATACAATCCTGGAAATGTCTCATATCACAGCGTAGCGATGACTACGGAGAATCCTTTCTCTGCTCCACAGTGACGTCATATTTTTGGGGGCTGAGTAAACTTGTTTAGACATGGCTCATCATGTCTGTGTGTGTCTGCTGTCCCATCCTGGGCAGGGAATCTTAAGGAGTGCTCACACAGGCACATGTGTATACACAATCTGTCTGCCGAAAAATCTTAACAAATAATGACTGATGCCAAGAAACGTTTTAAAAAGCGACTTTTTTCCTTCCGAAGAGCACGTCGCCACATACTGGTAAGTTGGGTTCCGTATTTCACTCTTTTATACTTGGCTTGGATTTGTTAGATCAGCTGTTTTGCTCATTAGATGTCTCACTCGTTCTCTCCCACATGGAGCAGCTGTGGTGGGGAGCTTTCCCTCGGCTCAGCAGGATTTCAGAAGGAGAAGTATTTCACGCTTCATTCTGCTTCCACTACTGTTGGAAGTTTGTCTCCTCACCTTACGCACTGTTTTCTCATGGCTATAGCTCCGTGCAATCCATCCAGGTTAAACATGCTAAGACATGCCAAGAAATTTTGTTTAGGTCTGGTGCTCGTCTCCTGTAACATTGTTTTAAGTTTAGACAGAACAAATGGCTTTCTTTGTTTTGTATGGGCGTTTTTGTCTTTTGTTGACAACAACTGTCAGAATGATTATTGCTGGATCTTATAGCTGAAGTGCGAGAAAGATTTGTTTTTGACTGTAAAGCACTAACAGATTATAACTGACAGCAACTCAAGCATATCCGACTATATCAGTCAAAAATACTAGATTGTCACCTGGTGTTATTAAAAGAAATCCACATATGCAGTGTAAGTAATGTAAAGTAATGCCACACATATAGCCGAGGTGTGGTGCAGTCTGTTTGCAGAGTGTTGAACAAAGGTGTGAGCAGTCTCTTGAAAAGGAAATGGCTCTGACAGGTGTGTGTAGGCATCACTAAAGAGGAATGGGATTGCTTGAGGCTTCAGATAGGAGACAGTAATACTTTATATTAGTAAGCGGAGAGTGCGTAGTCCTCGGTGCAAATGTGACATTCATATGTGGATGGGAAGGAAGAGCAGCTTTGGGCTGAATTGGGTACAAAGGAATAGTCACGCTTTCATGTGGGTTTTATGGGACAGGAGGAACAACAGAATCATTCTGTCTAAAAGCTTTTGTTGTGGCAATTTTCAGTAGACCAGTTCAAATTATGTCTCTTTTAAGTCTGAAAATAATAACTATCCAAAGCCAGATATGCGCCATGTTTGTCTTTGATTTTTTTTTTCTCCCTTCCTCCTGTCTGAGTCAGATTTGTTGGTTATTCATTGTGGGTTGTCTGAAATGCATCTGCTCATACATCCCAAACTGAACACGGACACACATTTTAAACCCTGCCATTGAGTCTGGTAACCATCTTCTGCTCCTGCTAAAACTAAAACTTTTTTCCTGTGTAATAACAAACTTCCTCGTGGTACTCCAGGATATATTTAACCTGCATAGACTGGATTGTGCATCATTAGTGGCTGCAATGTCTGTGGTATAAAATATGATTCTTCCATTCGAGGATTCTTGGGTGGTGGCACGAGTTGCCGAGCTACTTCTCCTGTAAGTCATGGCAATGTTTTCCTCCTGCATGCTGCCTCTTTTTCTACCTCTGTTTCCCATTACCAGCCTTCTGTCTCACTCACTCCCTCCCTCTCACCCTCCAACTGAACCGCAAAGCGGCTGCTTTGGAGCCGAGTATGGTTCCCTATGGTACTGGAGTGGCTTGGCCGGGACTATACCATTTGTTTGACCAGGGAGCTTAGCTAGCCAACTTAAACTGTGAATAAGAAACAGCTGCTTGATGTATCTCTTGGAAGACATGAATACATAATTTAAAACTTTTCTTCTACCTGAAGCATAAATCTTGTTATTGAAGTTTAATAAATTTAACCTGAGCTGTACTTCCCAAGTCTCGAGTTGCTTTGTAACTCTGTGTGGACATCTTTTGAGTGGAGCAAGGGTACTGGCTTAGCCTGCAACCTAAAGCTTATTCATGCTTTTGGTGCCATGAAAACTTGTGGGATTTGGAGTCTGTCTTCCTGTCTGCTCTGTAGGATTTCCTCAAAAGTGTTCTTGGACTAAGCTGTGGTTAAAAACAGCCATTGTACCAAGGTCTGTAAATGTATTTTTCCGATGGAGTTATAGCCTTTTTCTTCTAGAATTATTACTACTACGTAAAACTCCAGACAATATTTTTTGATTATGGTGTTTTTCTTGACCAGACGTACTCCCATAATAAAATAGTTGTAGACCTTTCTTTAACAAAGCATCTCATGTGTACACTTTTAAAATCAGTTACATGCATCCTGCTATTCTAACTTATTCTAACTAATTCATGTAAACTATGTAAATCATGTAAACAGTGATATTCTAAATCACATTGAAGCAATTTTATGACTTTACACAATAATCAGATTATACAGTATACAGTATGTTGTTCTTTTATCTGATAACTGTTGTCTGCATTCATGCATCTGCGCAAACCGCCAGATAGTGAGTAAAACTGTAAAAAAAAAAAAAAAACGAAAAAAAGGTATTTAAAACAAGAGTTTGTCTTATTACAAGTTTATTTGAGCTAAAGGTTTGTTAGTTGTGATTGTTGCTACTAAAAGTTTCAGATTATCTCATTATTTACTCATGTAGTAATTTAGTAATCAGGCAAAGATGTTGCAGGGCTCCAAATAAACATGCCTTTGGCTCCTAAATCCAAAATCCCAATTTTTTTGCAGACAAAATTCATCCATTTGGATAACCAGACGACCTCATGCCGCTACACTGGTGTAAACTCGGTCCCTGGATACAAGAAACTTAAGTTAGCTGAGCTTTACTAGCTTTATCTGCTACGGATGACTAAACAAGTTACTGACTCAGAGTCTTTGTATCGATGGCATCAGGTATAGAGGATGAAGAGTTTGGATTAGCAGGGAATGAGAAAAAAGTCAGATATTTTTTTTAGTCCATCAGTTGTTGATGATTCCATGGCAAACATTAGCTAAGTTTGGCTAGCTAGCCAGCTAAGCTATGTCACACATGCTACTTAGCATGCCATGGGGAGAGTTTCAAAGGCTGCTAAGATTATAAATTTACATGAGAAAAACAAGTAATCTGTTCTGTTGTTTTGTAATTCACTTCACCAACTGCTTGTCTGCATCCAAGTTCAGTCACTGAGGACAGATCACAAGAGTGATGCATGTGATAGTACAACAGGGCTGTGTTCAATAACAAGAGCGCTTGTAAAATGTTTGCAAATACATGACAGTTGAATGGACTAATGAACTGTCCTGTCCATGTTCGTGAGCTCTCGAATGCAGTCCATCACATGCGCTCCTGTACTCCCGTGCCAGTAAGGCAGACGCAGGAGAGGAGAGTGTACTGGAAGATTAAAGATTGCTGCATGCTTGTTGTTTTATTTGCGGGAAGATCGCCACTGGCAACTGTCTGGATAAAAAGCACAAATTAAAAACATTAGGTGCATTGGCGACTATTTCGGGTTGCCATCTGGAGCACTGTGTTCACATCAAATCATTTCCAGAATCAAATGTTCTTTTCAGCAGTATCACATTGTATTGGAGTAAGATACAGTATCATTTTACTGCATCTTCTTAATAAATACAGTGTTTGCAGTGTTACTGTTATAGGCCCCAGATTCACTGAACAGGATAGAGTGAATACTGGAGATAAACGGATTAATTTTCTCGAGCAAGTGATGTCTGTTTCAGGTTGATTTAGACACAAAGTAGCACCTTTAGTCTTGAATACTTCTTTAAAACTTTTTTAATTTACCATTCAACACGAGACTATGTTTTTATGATTTTAAATAACATTAACCAGCTTTTGTTTTTAAGACGTGTTAACACAGAGCCCCATTGCAGCACAAGTATATATTTCCTTTCCTTCTCAGATGGCATCCACATCATCAGCTTATACAGTATATCATATAAAATGCAGCTGTTGTTGTTGGTCATTATTAAATTGTCCTGTTGACGGAATGCACTAAATGAGAACCGGCATACATTTTGTCACCTGAGCGGCTGTGATGGGATGCCAAGGCTCCAGTTAAATCTTTCATTACCATATGAAGACCCCCACACTATCTTAAGTATGCTTAATGATCTCAGCTCTGCAAAAGGCACCCAGCTGGGGTAAGAATGTAGCCTTCGGACTGGTGATGAGCTGATGTTGACACACCAACAAACAGTGGGAAAGAAAGTCAGAGGAATGGGACTTGAGTTGTGGGACTTAGTGAAAATGTTTGTTTGCCTTATAAAAATGTTTCACCACACACTAACAGACAACTATGCGGAACGCCATAAAGGTATATCTACTGCAGCATCGGCGGTTTGCTAAGCTCACTTAACATGTCTGCCGGGGTCTTGTTTAGACCACGCTGCTCTTTAGTTTCTGAATTTCTCCTAGTTATTCATCCCCGCTACATTTACGTCCTCTGTCTTTGAAGATTTTAAGCCGAGCCTCACCACTTCACTTCCTGCCACTGAATAAACAGTGTGTGTGCTGTCTCTCCCATTTGTGTGGTAACACCCATAAACACACACACACACACACACACACACACACACACACACACACCTATTTGGTATAATGTAGAAGAAAAAACAGAAGGTCTAGCATGAGACCATGCAGCCTTATTTAGGTCACTGAGTACATATTTTAAACACAGATTTATTTTACCCTGCCTTGCTCTCTCTCTCTCTCTCTCTCTCTTTCATATTAATTTCTGATACCATAGCCCTGTTAGGAAAAATCACAAATATGTACCCATTGTTAATAATTTGCCTGCAAAACACAACAATTTATTGCTTTTGATATATGTGTCACATAAGGTCATTTGGTGCCGCTTGTATATGCGTGTGTGGGTGGTTCCAAGACCAGAGGTGTGAACAGCTGTGTGTATAGCCACCCATCCAGAGCTACTCTTAACAGGCCTGTGTGTGAAGGTCTTTGTAAAACACAGCTCTCAGACACGTTCACACACACACACACACATTCAGGATGAGGAAGGTTGCCGAGATATCAGAAGGAAGTCCCTCCAGTGCTGTGCTTTCCAGTCTCTCCCCTCTTTCTTCTTCTCAACTGGAGCTTTCTTGTCCTCTTTCCTCAGAGAGTTACGATGACTGTTTCTCATTCATGTCTTTCTTCATTTTCTTTCAGACAGCAGCATCAGATGGTGGTGAGTGTGTTTCCTTTTTTGTTTTCTACACACAGTTGTGTACTAATGTTAAGTTTTTCATAACCTTACAGCCAAAACATGGTATTGGTGCTAAATCATGTCTCACCTAGGTGAAAAAGTGATTTTTCAGATAGACTCATAACACCATTTTTCATAATACTACATAATGCTTCTTATCTCCTGATCCATGCTGTTTGTTTTTTTTGTAAATATGCATACAAATTTATATTTTATCAGATAAAAAGAAACACATTTGTTTTATTGTTTAAATACAATTTCATGCCCTTTTATGTAGTGTCCGTAACTTTTTAAAATTCAAATCTTTCAGTCTTTCTTAATTCATGTAGATGAAATGTGCCTCATTTAGATTTCACATGAAAAGTCATAAACCTAAAAAAGTGTATTATTCTAAAGTTCTAAATTGTAAATGAGAAGTTTAGAATATTGCAACATGAATTTGACATGGTTACAGACACTACAGATTTTTTTGCTTTTTAGGCTTTACCGTAAAAAAACGGAATGCTTTAACGTAAGCAACAATTTTTACAGGTCATATACTTCTAGAAGCTTATACCAATTTTAATATCAATACTCATAAAAAAGGGTATTTTTATGCTTGGGGATTATTAGCTGGGTGTGATCATAACTTTTTTTTTAATTATTATAATTTCCCTTCGTTTAAAATTTTCAGAGATGTTTGCTCTTTCAGGTTGCTCCCATGTCAGATTTATTCATTGACTGTTAGCTTGTGGCTCGTATAGTTTACAAAGTATGTAGTTTACAAAGTACTGTAATATTCTCTCTCCAGCAAACACCCTGTACATGTTTATTGAAGTTATTTATATTAATCGACAGTTGTAAAGAAAGCCAAAATGTTAAGAATGGAGCAGATGAGAAGTATGTTTGTGTTTATTAGGTGCTCTTTCAGAAATGCTCTGTCTGGGCTTGTCCATACTAGAGTAAAAAACAGTGATACAACTGATACACATTGTTTACACATTGCCTGTTGTTATTGTTATATATTATTGTAATACACATTTTTCAGAATTACAGTTTTCTTCAAAATCTTACAAAGAAAATACACTTAGCTATATTTAAGAGTTTGTTCAGCTGCACAGTTGCAACTGTTTATTGTGTGAAGCACATGTTGTAGAATTATTAACAGTCAGATGTACATTACAGCACAGTGAAATTCTTTGTTAACATATCCCAGCTTGTTAGGGAGCAGGGGTCAGAGTGCAGGGTCAGACATATAAAAGTACCCCGGAGCAGAGAGAGTTAAGGGCCTTGTTCAGGGCAGATAAGTGCTAGGGCTTGAACCCTCAACATTCTGATCATTAACCCAGAGCCTGAAATGTTGAGCCCCCAATGCCCTATAGTGAAAAAAAAACTCTTTATTTTTACCTTCTTTGTCTATTAACAAGGCCTTTTTTACCTTCTTTGTCTATAAACAAGATTTTCCCCCCTCTTTGCTGTGTATAGAGCGAGGTGGTATGGCGCGGCATGGCTTTGGTAGCATTAACAGTTTGGAAAGTAACAGCAGCCTGCCCAGTGTCACCAACCATCACATCCTCTCAGACCGCCGTGTAGCAGCATGGGCTGTCTCCTTTGAGCGTTTGCTCCAGGACCCCATTGGTGTGCGCTACTTTTCCGTAAGTAGCACCACTTATGAACCAGCATTAACATTAGACAGGTTTTCTTCTCTCTCTCTCTCTCTCTTTTCAGAAGATATTTAACTGTATGTTGTGGGAGTGATATTATCTCTGATCTTTCATTTTATCTTTTTTTTTTTTTTTTTTTACTGCTAAAGGAGTTTCTAAAAAAGGAGTTTAGTGAAGAAAACATTTTATTCTGGCAGGCCTGTGAATTCTTCAGCCAGGTTCCTGAACAGGATAAAAAACAGGTAAATTACATATCAGCATTTAAGGAATAACAACTTATTTCAATTTTTTTGCTCTCCATATTGAAAACAAGCAATGCCTGACAGGATTTTCCACTTTTAAACCATTTCCTGGAAAGCGAGTGATCTTGTGAAGACAGGTCTCGGAATCAGAGCTGTCGATTAGGTCCTGTGCGAACTAATTTAGAGGGGGTAGGGGCTAAAGAGAAAATAAAGAAATTTACATAACACCACACCCACCCCACCCACAGACATATACATATTTCCTATGCTGATGTTATCACACTGTATTCATAACCTTTTTAAACTGGATGGCATGATTAACTCATGATTAAGGACAGATGTAACATTTAGGCAAAATTTTATGCAAAACCTGGCTAGGTCACATATTCTGCAAGAAGTTATTCAAAAAACAACACTTTCTGCTCATTATATTTGATGAGCTTAAAATGTAGAAACAAATTATACATATGTGCAAAAGTTTGGATATATTCCTAAAATCTGAAACTGTTCAAAATTGGATTAAGTTGAATTTAATTTGTCAGGTCAAGAATTATCAATAGAAATAATTATTTCAATGCATAATTAATTCCCTGACTTTCCAGACTCTCAACAACATTGGCCTCCTCTAAGTAGCTGACTGAGGATAAGAGAATGACTAAATTGATGCCTACAGAGCAAAGTAAGACTATATATAGATATCAAAGCACTCCCAGCTTACAATTTCTACTTTTTTTCCTTAAGTAATGTCAGCTACGGGAAGTTGTGTAGGTCATGGCAAGATCTAGAAGACTAAGTAGTCTTCCTTTACTGTGCCCCAATGACTTAAAGGACCTGCAAGAGGGTTTAGCAGACACAGGATTGTTGGTGCACTGCTTGCACCAACATGATCTGCATGGAAGAGTTATCTGATAAAAAACTTACCTGCGACCTCGACACAAATGTGTGATGTATGCAAAACAATATCTAGATAAGACAGAGGTATTTTGGAAAATAGTGCTGTGGAGCAATAAAATTAATTGGAAGTCTTTGACTATATTCATCAATAAGTATGTTTGAAAAGAAAAAAAAGAGCAGCATTTTTTGAAAAGGACACCTTGCCAGATGTTAAGTATGAAGGTGGATCTGTTATGCTTTGGAGTGGCAGCTACTGGCACAGGAAACAAAACATGGAGATACTGTATATCTGTAAATATTCTAAATCATCCAGGTAAGGTTATCTGGAAGTTGAGTTATATCAGCTGGACCTCTTTCTAAAAGTTCTTTTCTTTAGTTGACTTCCAGTTGACATGACTGAACTTCCAGATGTACACAGATAGTTGAAAGAAGGAATTAGATTTTGGGAGCAAAGAATGACACAGCCAGTCAAGAAACTGACCCTGAAATGACATTGAATTCTACAACAACACAGTGAGCTGGAACTTACCTTGAAATCCACTATTATTTATTTAAAGAAACGCAATCTGAAGCTTTTGGCAAGGTCTTGAAACTATGACACTGAACTTTAATGGAGTTTGCATGGAGAAAATATGTCAGAACAAGAAGTATTTTTCAAGTGATAGTGAGGGCGTTTACATTCACTGTACAAGAAATGAATGACTTCTACCTGGTTGCAAAAATATTTGGAAGCCGAGACATCAAGACAATGGGTTATTTTTTAAACCATGTTCCTGGAATAAAAAAAGAGCTGATTTTTTTTTTTTCATATTTTGATCTCCATGTTGTTGATTCATCTTTGCCACCAGCTTTCCCAGAAAGCCAGAGAGATCTACAATAGTTTCCTCTCTAGTAAAGCCACTACTCCAGTAAACATTGACAGCCAGGCACAACTTGCTGATGATGTCCTCACGGCACCAAGACCAGATATGTTCAAGCAACCACAGTTACAGGTAAGCTTTTATGAATATGGACTAGGGGTGCACAATTCGATAAAATAAATGTGTCAAAATAATGCGATTATTTAGACACATATTTCACTTGCAATTTATATAATATTATATTTTTATAATAATTTTGTATTTTTATACTGTTTTATTTAACTATTAAATGTACAGTTTTGTATTCCAATGTATTTATCTAGGCTAACACAAAATAATGGAAAAATGATCCCGTTAAGAATATGTTTGACAATATTTATTTATCAACTCAAAATTATATAAAACAAATAATGAACAATGAATACGTAAGTTATTTAGCCTGTAATATATTATTTGTAATAGATTGCAGCCCAAATCCTTGCACAAGTCCATATTACGATTTGGATTTTTTTGCGATTCATTATTCAGCATTAATATGGACATGTACATGCATGCCAACGGAGCTAAAATCGCTTTATCGGTCTTAATAGTAAACTTTTTAATAAAAAATCCATCTCTCTGTCCTCCCTCTATATATATCTCTGTAGATTTTTAACCTGATGAAGTTTGACAGTTATGCTCGGTTTCTGAAGTCGTCACTGTATCAGGAGTGTATGCTGGCCGAAGTGGAAGGTCGACCTCTTCCTGACCCCTACCATGTACCCTGTAGCCCTGCTCCCTCTAAACACAGCATTATCTCTGAGCGTTCCACTTTCTCCACACCAAAAAAGGTAATGAGAATCTTTGCATGGAATTAACCTGTTGACACCTTGGAATACTTAACGTTCATATTTCTACAAACAATTTAAAACTTAGTTGTTGCTGCTTAAAGTTGAAGGATGCAGGATTTTGGGAATGCATGTTGAAGGTCATTATACCATGCATCATTTATTTGCACAATGTGGATTAATCTGACTGTTAACATTCGATATCAAAGACATTCAGTTAAATTTCAGGACTGTTTGTCACACTGCAGTTGAGGCATTCTGTAAATAAACTAAACAGCATAAGTGTATTAGCATACTATTTAAAAAGGTATATTTTGGTTTAGTAGCTGCCCTAAGTATTTGTGGCTCTCAATATATACTATTATCTGAGGTTATCATCATCTTCTTGGGTTTACAGAAATGTTTTGAGAATCATAGTGTTATTGTTTTATTAAATTGCCTCAAATAACAAAGTAGATACCTTGAGCTACCAACTAGCTAGCATTAACATAGTACCTCAAACAGAGCAACAAATGAAAAGACAGAAAAAAAATCTACATTATAAAAATGTGCAGATCATTATCACTCTCAACACGTTGTAAATGGATAAAGAAAAGACACCCAACTGATCCATATGATACTAACTTGTGCAGTAGGTAAAAGATTAGCCACTTTAGCCACTGGCCAGCTAGCTCTATCTGCTTTTAAATTCCATAATGTCTCAGAAAAATAAATTGTCTCTCGTTTACTAATGTCCAAATTAGACAACCAATAAATGTCTACAGAACAAATAAATGTTAATTTTCCGAATATACTGGCTGTGGCTCTCCTAGTCCTAGCACTAACTGTAGCCTAGAGCTGTATGGTTTAATTGGCTTTGCAGTTTAATTAAATCGTTGGATCAGGTTTTGATTCAGGATTGAATTCACAATTTATAAATTATTTATGTAATGTTACAAATATTAAGTGGTCTACAATCGAGGAATTCAATAAGAAAAAGCAGTTTCATAGAAAATTAAAATCTCTTACATATTCCCGAAATACGCTCATTTTGCAAGAACATCGCTTCTTCTTTTGAGTTAATGTGCGGTTGGTGAAATACTTACACCTACTGGACTAGAGTATGGCACAGAAGATTACGAGACATGACATTTAAACATGACATCAACAACATTTACACGCTTATAGATATTTTTGTAGTTAAAACCTGCAAGAAATATAGCTGCTTGAAACAGATAACACAGTAAACATTAGTGCTATTGAATTGAATGGTCGCATACAAATTAACCACCAAACTCACCGAACACTCCTGGCAAAGCACTAATTACTAACCAGTGTTGTTTGGGTGGTTCACTGTAAGTCAGGAACCCTAATATTATAGAGTATTTTTCTTCTGTTTTTGTATATTTGCAAAATATAAACATCCTACACACTGTAGCTCTAATTAACTTTAATTACATTTAATTCTATTCTCTAAGTTACTATATTCATTTGTTTTCTGTATTACAGGACACTCGGAAGCCTAGGACAGGCAGGTCGAGTGACGACCTAAGAGATGACCCTGACAGGAAAAACGGCATTTTCTCCTGGTACAGAAACAGGAGCTTTGGTAAAGGTCCGAAGAAAAGAGAAATAACAGATTTCAATTATAGTAAGTGAACAACTAAGTTCCAAATATTCTTGATCTTTGTGTGACCTGGATAAAGTTTTAGTTGTGGACTGTGTTGTGTGCTATGTTCACAACATGGTCCCAAAGTTGGCTGTGAGACGTGAGGTTGTTGTGCTACATAAATTACAATAAGTAATATAAAAATATTGTAGTAATACCAATATTATGCTTTGTTTATGTGCAGCTAGTAATGGGCGAAGAGAGTCTCAAGGGTCTTTGTCTTCTGGTGCCAGTCAGGAGTTCAACACACCCAGCGCCACATTGAGAAATGAGGTAAACTTGACCAGGGCCGAAATCAACAGGCTTTTTTTTCTTTGTATTTTCTAAAAATAAACTTTAGAATGTTAACGGTTATGTTGCATACTCTTATGAATGATGCTGTTGTAAGGGCCTTGAATAGCATCATTTATTATCCTTACAATTTAAAAATGTTCCAGATCTTAGGGTCACTAATCAGACCACAAAATTGTAATATACACTACCGTTCAAAAGTTTTAGAACACTTGCAAATGTCTTTTTTTTTGTTTCGTGATTTATTTTCTACATTCTACAACAATACTGGGCATTTCAAAACTATAAAATAGTTTGGGATTAGGTAATTACGTAACAACAAGAAAAACAACAGTTAGTTGTTATTTTAGGACACAGATGACACTTTCTGTAATAGTTCTTGCAAGAACAGTATTGTCAAGTGCATTTGCAAAATCCATCAAGCACCATAATGAAACTG
>JAQMYJ010000001.1:22787692-22799052 GCA_030014305.1 Clarias laeviceps
AAAGTTATTATATGGATATGGAGCTTTACTCACTTTTTCCAACACACTGCTATTATTTTGAACACAACTGTATATGGAACAAATATAGGGCTTTCACATAGAATGGATGTTTATGCAATACATTTTACATATTCTATGTATAAATAGCTTTAAAATGTGCATAGAATAACATATTATGTTTTTTTTTGTATTCATGTCATATAATCCCTATCAAGTCTATTTTAATTCCTGGTTAGGACACTATAAATTTGGATGGTGAATAATTGTCCAAGTCACTGTATATTCTCTATGTTTCAGCTATATCTTCAGAAATGTTGCTTATTCGGCTATTTTTGGGTATGTATCTTTGCTACATGACGACTAATTCAGCAGATCTGCAGAATTATTTGTTTATCTCTATAAATGTCTAATGACATAGCATTTAATTGGAATGATAAAGTTTTATCTGCATTATGAGCGGTTTTGATTTTTGATATTGAGCTCCAGATAGCAAAAATGTACTGTACTGTGCCTTTATATATATATATATATATATATATAGGGGCCACAGAGCAGACCTCTATGATGGCATCATGGTCAAGCACTATATAGGTTATAAACAATCTTCATTTTTTTTTTCTGTTAGGGCTGTCCACACTTGCCTTCACATGCAGTGGTGAGCTGGAATTTTAGTAGTCAACGTATTTCATACCCCTCATTGAGTACTCAATAAAAACTGATACCAAAATGTTTTGAATACTGAAAATTGTCACAAAGCAGCTTTAAAGAAACATACTGTACAAATTCCAGATCTAGCCTTTACATGTGTAAAGTTATTACCCAAGTTATCCTTATATGATTCCAACCTCATTATATCAGTATCATAATTCTTTCTTATATGAAATTTGCATCTTATGAGGGGTTATGTTATTAACACAGCATGTCAAACATAAAAAGAAATATATGTGTAATACTAGTTTATTATGTAATACAGGACTACTAAGTAAGATTGACTATTTTATTGTTTTATAAACTGGATTTATTGATGTGTATAGATTACTGCACAAGTACATGACAGTAGAAAAGGAAACCAAAAAAAGGTCATGTGTAAGGATTACTACATCACTTCAAACACAGTTACACTGTGTTACACATCTGCTCTGTCATTAATCCTCTGCTTTATCAAGTGTTGTAACAGCTAGCTGACTCTGTGTTTTAGCTAAGAAGCCAAAAGTAGTTAGCTAGTGGTTAATGGTGTTTTTGCTATTCTTACTGTGACAACATGAACAGTGTGCCACAATGCCAGGAGAACATAAGTGTATTTGTTTGTTTATTTGTTTGTTTGGTTTGTTTGTTTCAGGTAACAATATGACGGGTGTCCAGCCAGGTAAGAGATTTATGTACCTTTTTTTGTTTTGCCGATTTTTAAATACAGTAAACATATATAGGGCTGAGGATTGTGAAGTATAGAGTGAAATTATTATTTTTTTAGCACAACCTATGCAATATGATGAACTGAATTCTATTTCATTTTAACCAACTATACAAACATGACTGAGGAAAAAAAAATAGACAAAGAAATAGCATAGATACACATGATCTCATGTTTTTCTTGTTGTTTTCGTTTGTTTCCATGATTAAAAAAAATAATAATATATGCTCATTTTGAGAGTTGAACTTTTTTGTGTGACATCATTCAAATATTCCGGTAGTGGTTTATGTTGTAAATGTTTTTTAAAGTAATGATAACTTTCGTTCTACCTGGCATATCCAAAAATCCAAATGCACAGTTTAATATCACAGTTTAATATCTAAAGCCTTCCCATTAACACACACTGGCAAGACTTCCGTATAAGCATATATATACAGTTCTGTGCCATTTGGGTGTTAAGGCACAGAACTGGTAAATCAAAATTGAAAGTCAGAAAAAACATTGTCCAGGTGATTCAAAAACACACATAAACAGGGCAAAAACAAGCGATCATGAAAATCAGCCTTGGAAAATAGCTGGGAATGGCTTTTTTAGCATGCCCATCAATGGACCCAACTCATAAACTTATTAACAGAATTTGTATAAGACTTAAAGACTTTAAAAATAAAAAAAGATATCCAAAACTAGCCAAATATTTCACCTTAAAAAAAGACTACCATAGGTAGTCATACATGCAATCTGTATATGTGATTCTCTGCTCCCCATTATTAACAGATATTATTTTGTATATCCCTTAAGATCTAAAATGTCTGAGAAACTGGTCACAGTTAGGAGCACGCTGCTTCCGGGTATTCACAACAACAGCAACCTGGGATGCCTCAGAGGTAGGTAAATCTCTCCTATTACATGTGAAAACCTTAATTAAAAAAAAACCTCCTAAATACTGATTATTGTAATTTTTTCCAGAAAAATTGTATCACCATGGGGGCACATCTTGCATCTGTGCACAATGGCGACGAGTACAGTTTCATTGAGGCTTTAGTCCTCAGTGCAACTAAATCAAATCCACTAACATGGATAGGTGCCAATGATATAGTAAAGGTTTGTGACACAAAGACATGATTCCAGCATGTTTGTGAACACACTGCATTACTTTATATTTAAGCTATTCCTTTTTTTCCATCTAGGTATGGGTTTGGGTGTGGACTGATGGGTCAGCATTTACTTACTCACCCTGGGCTGGCGGACAGCCTGATAATGGTGGAAATGTTGAGAAATGTGTGGAGATCAATTTTTCAGGTTCTTCACTTTAATATTTATATTACTTACCCCAAAAAATCAAAAACATGGCAAGAAAACAGTAGCACAAATTATAGTTTTTGGGTTTATTATCTGGCAGTATGATGCATATCATTGGTCTTTCAGAGTAGCATGCATTCACCACGACATGGCTACAACAAAACACTTAATGTGTTGACCAGATTTAGAGTGTTTGGTTTGTCCACTTTTTATTGTCTAAATTACAGTGTGCACTAGAACTGGCATGGATTCCATTTTAGATCAAATCCATCATCTGAGTGTCATCTGGCCTTTTGTACAAAGCACTTAGCATGGTCAGTATCACACATTTCCTTTTAATTTAAATAGGGACCTAGTTTAGAATCTTAAATATTAAAATCAATAAATATAAAAAAAATAATAAACCTTCTGCTCATTTCCTGTTTTAAATGAAAACCCAACTGCAGCAACCAACAAAATCAAAAAAGAAAATCAAGTGGACTTTTTTAAAGGGAAAATATACTTTAATGAAATAGCTTCTGCTAACAATACAACACTTTTGTGATAGTCTAGAAATGTATCACATCTTGATTTGGTAGCTTTATTAAACTCTTCTTTGCAAAACTGGTCCAGATCCATTAAATTGTGAGGGGATTTCCTGTGCACAGCCCCCCTTGAAATCAGACCAAATCCACAAGTGTCTGCTATTCTATTTTAGATAGAGCCATTCCAAAATGTTAATCCTCTTCTTCCGATGCTATTTATGTGTTGATTTAAATTTGTTTATGGTGTTACTGTTGTGTTGGAAGGTGAAATTTCTTTAGCTGGAATTCAGCAGGCTTGTGTAAGAACAGATTAGTATTTAGGAGCAGTCAATGATTCGATCATTGCAAGATTCTCTCATCACCATGCTTCATTGTGGGAATGCTGTGGCCAATAAACTGTCTTTTAGAAGCATGTCCAAAAAGGTGTGCCTTGGTCTCATCAGACCATAACACATGGTTTTGATAAAAAGATATGCAGGCTTGGCTATATTTTTTATGAGTAAGGGCTTGGGTCTAGCCTTCCCTACAGCCCTGAGATACGAAGAGTAGAAGAGATTGTTGTCGCATGTGGGGAGTGACCAGGATTTGCTTAATATTCATGAAAGTTCTATATTGGAAGCTCTGATATGAATTTTGTCACTCTTGGCCTTCACAGTGTGAGCAAAGACCTGACCACAGAATCTGCTTAACATGTTGGACAAGTCTTACCTATTTTTAGACCACTGCAATTCCTTTGTTGCTGGTCTCATTTCTCACTTCCCCTACTGAGGTCACTTTACTGAAATTGCCTTTTTAATGTAAAAAGGCTGAAAATGCCTTTTTAATGTAACAAAAAATTACTGTATTTTTATACAGTGGCGAGAAAACATATGTGAACCTTTTGGAATTTAATGGTTTTCTGCAGGAATTTTTTTCATAAAATGTGACCTGATCTTCATCTAAGTCAAGAGTATTGACAAATATAATGCGCCTTAAATAATAACACTAATAACTGATCCTTCATGTCTTTATAACACACTCATTCAAGATTCAAAATGGTAGTGGAAAAAATAAAAGAACACTTGGAATCAATAACTCATTGACCCCACCTTGGCAGCAATAACCTTTGGATGTCTTATGTGTATAGCTCTTATAAGTATGGTCTTTGCCAAAGTTATAACTCACAACCATCCCCAAGCTCTGGTTGACCTCCCATTTCAGTGTTTTACACTGTTGAATAAGCGCATATTATTTAAGTTGATGTTTGCAACTAACCAAATTGACTAATGAATGAAACGTCTTGTGCAGAAGTTGGTAAGTTAACAAAAAGGCTTCAATTTGATAGGGAGCATAAATATTGTACTCTGGAACACTGGAAAAAGATCATGTGCTCTGATGAGTCCAGATGTACCATGATCCAGAGTGGTGGGAGAATTAGTGTAAGAAGAGAGGTGGATGAAGTGATGCACCCATCATGTCTAGTGCTAGGACTACCATACAAGCCTGTGGGTACAATGTTATGATCTGGTTGCTTCTGTTGGTCAGGTCTAGGTTCAGTAATGTTATGTGCTCAAAAGACGAGGTCAGCTGACTACTGAATGACCAGCTTTTTCCAACAATGGATACATTGAGAATCTTTGAGATGTGCTGGAAAAGACTTTATGCAGCAGAGTCTGACTCTCACATTATCAATACAAGATATTCTAAAGAAATTACTGGACAGAATTGGATGGAAATGAATGTTGTGACATTGTATAAGCTTGTCAACACAACGCCACAGCCATAATCAAAGCAAATGACTGTCCAATTAAATGAAAATTGTCATTTACTTTCCTTCTTGAAATATATTTAAGGTATTCAATAATGCACTGCTTTCTGTTTACTTTGTGCAAGTCTTTGGTATTCTTTTAAACTAACTTTTTAATGAGTTAATTCAATAAAAGTATTAAAAATACTGAAAAGGCCATATTTTTAAAATAGCTATACCCAATAAAGTTCATGTATATTAATGGGTTTTTTACATTTTTCTTTAGGCGGTTGGAACGATAGGATCTGCAAAAACCTCAACCCATCAGTATGTGCTAGTGAGTATTCTTCTCTCTTACTCCTCTATCTTTGAACTACAGTGTATGTCTAATGAACATTAAGTTTCAATTAATCTATTGACATTCTGTTTGCATTAGAGAATGTAATGAGAATATTAGCAGTTATATTATCATATACTGTCAGTTTCATACAACTTTATTAAAATACTGTTTTGTTATTCTTAAAAATATAAATTCTTTTAACATGAGTTTAAAGTGCAGAGCTTTAGTGTTAAGACATTAGGAGTTTGGACATGCAAACAAAATCTTCAAATTAATGTTCCCTGGTAATGCTCTGCCAGGTTTTACTGCAGCTCTCTTCACTTTGTGCTTACGCTTGCATGCTCAGACAGGTGTTTTGCCTTCCGTTTTGCCTTCGGTTTTGCAAGTGATATGCATGCTCACTTGTTGACTTTGACTCAGGCACAGCCCGATTACTGAAGATATCACAACCATGCTGCTATTCAGTACCACAGCATGACCTTGCACGGTTATTTTTCTCTCCCAGCAAATAACCTTCCACAACTGGCAGAACTAACCAACCATGACAGGTGGAGCTGGCAACCGACCGTTAGCGAACAACAGTTAGTGTAATTAATTTTTACCGGTACTATGTAGACAATAGGTGAGAAGCAATGGAGGTGTTGTACAGTCCTGAGAAACTTACAAGATTTTCTAACACTTATTCTGCTTTAGAACATCAGCTAACTTCCCTAGTAGCATAAAATAGAAAAGTTAGTACACTATGTAGGGTGTACAATTTTGTTCCACACACTAAGTAGTGCCCCTGATTGGGGTTGGAGGAGGATTTGGGATTCAGCCTTGTTTTAGAAGCGAGTTAGCTTTGTAGCTTACATCAGTCATAGAATAATATTGACGATTCAGAGGTGATGACTAAGGAGAGAAAGTGTTGTTTGAGGTGACACAACATTATGAGATGTCTTTTCCTCCTGAAAGTGCTTTTATGACTGGTTTTGAATGTGGGTTTTGGGATGCAGCTGCTCTCACTGATCCTTTCATTACTATGGCCCATACCAACCTACTTTCATCAATGCTGGTGACAGACAGTTAGTGTAATTAATAATTGCTAGAACACCAGTGATGTGGAGCGATGCATATAGTTAAACATCCCAGTGCAGATTACTCAGAACTGACTTTTGTTTAATTGGAAAATCACACATTGTTGTATAAGGAGGTATATACAATGGGTCCCAATATAATCAAAGGAGTAAATATCTTGCTCCTCACAAAATATTATTAAACTTTTTGCTGTTTGGTGAGGTCGTACCCAACTAAGTATTGCAATTTCTAACAAACAGACATGACTATAACAGTTAATATGAAACAATGTATGTATCTTTTATTTCCTACAGTGCCAGCCATCCCAGCTAAGATCAAATCAGGTACTGATTAAGAAATTAATAAGTAACATGGACATTTCTATTTGGAAACTTCAGGTTCCTTCTTTTAATGTCATTTATTTAATGGGTTTCTGCAGTGATTCGACTCAAAATAATTTCAGAGAAAGACTTGCTGGCATCTGACATTGAAAACCTTCTCCAACAGGTAACACAAATATTCAGAAGGAAAAAAATCCAATTCACTTGGTGTTCTTCATGTCTGTTGAGTACTTTGCTTGTCTTGTGATGTGCATGTCTTGTTAAAAAACAATATGGGATCATTAAAATGGAGTTGTAGAATCTCTTCAATAACAATATATTTTCTACTGTATTAGGATTAAACTAACAGAAACTATAAAAAATTAACAAAAACTTGATTATTCTGCTCAAGATGATTTTAAGATAAAATGTTTTGCATGTACAAAACTTATATAGTTTTGGTCACAGATAATGTGTTAAAACATTTTAGACTGCCATACACAACTATGTCTGTTGTACCTACAGGTCAGACAGAAGCTGTTAGACAGTGGAATGCCAAGTGACTCTACACTTCTCTTCCAAAGACTTTATAAGAAGTCAACATAAAATGTGAATTTATGGGACTTTGAAATACTTAAATATTATTAAAGCTTGAATTTCAATATATAATGTATAATTGTCCTGCTGGAAGGTGGACAACCTCCACCCCAGTCTCAAGTCTTTTGCAGACTCTAACAGTTTTTTTTCTAAGATTGCCCTGCATTTGGCTGCATCCATCTTCCCATCAACTCTGACCAGCTTCTCTGTCCCTGCTGAAAGAAGCATCCACACAAAATTATGCTGCCCCCACTATGTTTCATGGTGAAGATAGTGTGTTCTGCATGATAGTGTTTTGCATTTAGAACAAAAATGTAAATTTTGGTCTCATCTTACCAGACCTTCTTCCACAAGTTTGCTGTCTCCCCCACATGACTTGTTGCAAACTGCAAACCAGACTTCTTATGGCTTTCTTTCAACAATGGCTTTCTGTTTACCACCCTTTCATAAAGGCCAGATTTTTGGAGTACCCAAATAGTAATAGTTCGCCCAACTGAGCTGTGGAGCTCTGCAGCTCTGCGGCTCCTCAGTAGTTACCATGGGCCTCTTGGCTGCTTCTCTAATTAATGGTGACTTCTGAAGGCAATTGGTTTCACAGTTAGGGGTATCAGAGTAAAGGGGAGTAAATACAAATGCACACCACACTTTTTTAGATTTTACATTTGTAAAGTTTTTTAAAAAAACTATTTATCTATTTATGTGCCACTTTGTGTTGGTCAATCACATAAAATCTCAGTCAAATACATCTTGGAATTTCATGTTTTTTTGCATGTTGATCTGATATTCATCCAAGTCAAGAGTACTGACTAATAAAATAATAACACAAAATTCTGATCGTTTATGTCTTTATTGAGAACAAAAAACCTCACAGTGCTAAAAACCTCACAGTGCTAGTGGAAAAAGTATGTGAATCCTTGAATTAATAACATCAAAAAAAGCTAACTGGATTCAGGTATTAGCATACCTGGAGTCTTGTTAAAAAATAGTTTGGAGGTGTGGACTAGAGCTACTTTGACTTATTAAAAACCTTTCAAACTTTTTTGCTCTTCACAAAAAGAATATACTTATGTAAGCCATGCCTCACCAAAAAGCTTTCAGAGGATCTATGGTCAAGAATTGTTGATTTACATAAAAGTGGAAAGGGTTAAAAGGTGATTTCAAAGACTTTAGAAATTCACCAGTCTACAGTTATGCAAGTGGAGACAGTTTGGGACTGTGACTAATCTACCAAAAAGTGGGAGCCCAGTCAAAATGAGCACAACGAGAACTCATGAATGAGGTAAAGAGCCAACCCCGAGTGACAGTCAAAGATTTGAAGGCATCATTGGTAGTGGCTAAAATCTGTGTTCATGAGTCTAGAGTATGTAAAACATTGAACAAATAGCAATATCCTGGAAACTAAAGCACTTGATGGGTCTTCCCTCTAGCTTCCAGGTACGTCTAGGGTTAGAAAAGCATTTTAGATCATCTTATCAAAAACAAATCTGTTTGATAAGATAATAATTTACTTGTATAAATGAAATGAGCTATAGTGCTGCTTATTAGTTGTGGCAGGGGTAGCTCAGTGGCTTAGGTGTTGGACCACTGCTCAGAAGTTCCCAGGTTCAACCACCTATTACCACCAAGTTGCCACTATTGGGCCCTTGAGCAAGGTTCTGAACTCTCAACGTCTCAGGTGGATTGGATAAAAATGCAATTTGGTCTGGAAAAGATCATCTGCCAAATGCTGTAAATGCCATAAAGGCATAAATGTAGCCTTTCATTGAAAACTGTAGTCACCTGCAGCTGCAAAACCATGGTTAGCTGCCCAACAGAGACACCTAGAGGTCTAAATCAAAACAGCAGGACAAAATAAAAAAACTAATCATACAGTAATATTGTATGGTGGGTGTTCTTTTAATTAGTGTGGTAACCCCAGGGCCTCACTACAAAACCTTTAACAATTCATCACCTCCTTTGTTGTGGAACAAGGGAATCTTGCATAACTCGCAATAACAAAATTTTTATGTTATGTGCTATTCAACCCAGAAGTCCTGGAAATTAGCTGATATTCTAAAGCAGAATAAGTGTAAATACAAATAAATCTAAATTTCTCAGAACTGCCAACCACTTCCATGGTTTACTCTTTCCATCTCCAAAAAGAATAGGTGAGCAGTACGATTTGCTAGTGGTGCCACAAGCAAAGGTAGCGTATTGCACCTCACTCACTCAACTTCCCTCGACAGGCACTTGGAAGCAAATAACATAACAGAAAGGTGAAGAATTTCTTCCAGTGCTACCCAGAGTGCCAGAAAACCGCACTAGCAAAGTCCACCCACACCCTGTTAACAAGCCATTTCTAAGGCTTTAAGACTCCAATGAACCATGGTGAGAGCCATTATCCACAAATGGAGAAAACTTGAAACAATGGTGAACTGTGGTGTGTGTTCCCAGGAGTGGCCGGCCTACCAAAATTATTCCAAGAGCACAACGACCAGAAAAAAGCACCCAGAACAACATCTAAAGAACTGCAAGCCTCATTTGCCTCAGTGAAGGTCAGAATTCATGATTTAACAATAAAAACCAGACTGGCATCCATAGGAGAATTCCAAGGCAAAAGCCACTGCTGACCAAAAAGAACACAAAGTCTTAGCTCACATTTTCCAAAACCATCTTCATTATTCCCAAGACTTTTTGACAAATATTTTGAGACAAAAATTGACTTTTTTGGGAGCTCAAGCACACTTGATCTGGTTTTGGAGTGGCCTAGTCACAATCAGGACTAAAATATGATTGAGATCTTTAAACAGGCAGTTCATGCTTGAAATGTGGCTGAATTAAAACAATTCTGCATAGAAGAGTACGACACAATTCCTCCATAGTAATGTGAAAGACTCATTGCCAGTTACAGCAAAAGAGTTTGCTCTCTGTCTTTGCATCTTTTTATTGTTTGAAGCACGAAGCACATGTGTGCTGTAATGTTACATGTACATTACAGCACAGGGAAATTCTTTGTTAACATATTCCAGCTTGTTATAGAAAGGAGAGGCCAGAAAGCAGGGTCAAACATGAACCTGGAGCAGAGAGGGTTAAGGGCCTTGATTAGGAATATAATTTCTGAAAATGAGTTTAGTGATCATGACAAAAAGCAGATAAAATACATGTCAGCATTTAAGAATTACTTATTTCTGTTTGCTTTCTCTGCTTATTGAATTTGAATTTTTTTAATTTATTTTCAGCAAGTGTGGAAGAAGATTAAATAAAGAGTTAAATGAAACAAAATTACAGAGCCAATCTTTTCCCCATGATGGCCAAATATTATTTAACATAAAAATAACAATGAAAGAAAATAATACAAAATCTGTTTTGTGGTGTGCAGTATATAAAAAAATAAAAGCAAACATCTAGCAAAGAAAATACAGCATTAGCAATTTTTCCAAACTCAGTCTTAAGCGCTGTACATGCTCCAATAAACCAAACACACCAGGGGAACTCGCATAGCTTGCACTATGCTAACAGTTGCCCCACAAAATCTTGTAACCGTACAAATTACTGGAAAGCACTACACATGAAGCCCATCACCATATTAATGACCCCGCCCTGCCCCTTCCAAAAAAAAAAAAAACCCTCGCAAGTCACTCTGTAAGTCACTCTGGATAAAAGCGTCTGCCATATCTCAAGAGTAAGTGCCCTCAATTACTTCAAGACCAGGTTACTCTTAACCTCCTTTACTGCTTCATGGAATAGTGTAGAAGTCAGACTAGCCAAAATTTGCAGAACCGTTAAGAGACTAATTCCAAAACAAACTACGGGCTCATAAGATCTATTGAGTGCTGTCCTGCATTTGGTCTCTTGCTTCACTATGGTGCAGTCACAGGAAGATCCTTTGTCTCAGGAGCTATGTCAGACATTTCCTCTGTTTTCGAGGCCCTAGCAGAATCAGACACACTTACACTGACATGGTCTACATCAGTCACTGACTCAGCGCCTTGTGGGCAGACAGAGTGGATACCTAGTTCCAGCACCACATTACCATTACCCATCTTCATCAAAAGCACATCCTCATCTGAAATCATCTGACTCCATTTCCTTCGGGGGAGGGGGGCGG
>JAQMYJ010000001.1:22843382-22855467 GCA_030014305.1 Clarias laeviceps
AATCGTGAGTACTCACTTTCTTGGGTTTGCTTTCAGATTGAGTGTGTGTTTATAGGACGCGGGTTAAATTGTGTTTAAGAGTCCTTAAAACAAATCCTGCCTACTCGTGTTACTCCGCGTTTGGGTTTACCATCCACGCTACAAAGGGCTAACCACTAAAGGTCTACTCAGGTTAGTTCTTGACACCTGTAAAAGCTTCCTCATTCATTAGGACCTCAGGCAGATTGTAAATTTTTACATACTGTAAATGTTAGTCTAGTAACCATGCTTTACCACTCTGTGCATCAGTGCTATTTCAGTGTGGAGCAAGGAGCAGTAATGAAGACACCTAAATGTATCTATCCTCCTATGTAAATACCTGTAAAAGCGTCCTTAGTCATTACGACCTCAGGCAGATTAAACCTTGCCATACATTTTTAGAATGTTAAAACATTTTTAAGACAGTTGAAACAAATGTTATTACTATATGAAGCTATCAAAACTATCCCATGGTAAATGCACAAAATAAAAGCTGAAGACAGTCTAATGAAATATTACAGAGTGGGACATTTTTTTTAATCATCCATAAATCAGGCAATGTATAAAGTGAGAAGCTCATCTGCATGTGAACTCTGTAAATTCAATGTTCACTATATTGTGCTTGGTGTGAAAATTTGTTCAGAACTATAAACAGGGCCACAGTTCTTGTGTCTCTTACCACAATATTTATTTACTAGCATATGACACAATTAATGATGTAATGACAGTTATTGACATCAGTGTATATTAAACTGAGGTGCCTACTCTAGACTAGATTAGTACTAGATTGAGATTTGTAATACTCATATTTAGAGATTGTATTATTTAATCACATTATTTAAAGATAATAAAGATAACTCCTTACCACAACTAATTTCTATCAACTTTATTTTCTCATCTGTAATTGCCTTAAAATGTCCTTTGGGCATTTGCCATACATATAGTCTTGATAAAAAAGTACACACTCTTTCAATTTTATGTATTTATTGATCAGGTTATAAATAACAATTGAATGATTCTCATTAAACTTCTATAAGCAATCAACCTCAGGTGACAACATAAATAGCACAACAAATTTCAATATTTAGTTATTTTCTTCCCAATATTTTCTTTCGCAACATTCAAAAACAAGTTGGGAAAAAAATTAAGTACAGATTTATTACTTCCACAATCATTATGCGAGCTTTTTGAAACACTCAGGTGTTGGTCTACATTATGTCAATAAGAAATGACATCAGCCATAACTTTATAAAAGGAATTCTAGCTGCATTATCTTCAAAAACTTTTAAATGCACTGTTATACATTAAAAGAGATATTTTTTTTGTTTGTGGTCAGACCATTTAGGGAATATGTGTAAAAACAGAAATTCTCCCCAATTCTGCTAGGCAGAGTTGCAGAGTTAAAACATGAGAAAAAAGCATCATTGATGCATCATCATTGCACCATTGCTTGAAAATTATGAACATCCAGTAAACCTTCCTTCTCTTTCGTGTGTTCTAGTCCCTCAATTTATATTTGAACATTTTACCCATGTTACAAGTTTGAACACAGACAATGCCTATTATTAAATTAAAAGTACAGTTTAATTATACAGTATATGCTGTATATTAGGGTTGTCAATAGTATTTCTCAATTGTTTTATGCAAATTAATAATATGACCAAGTTTGACCCTAATGGCTTCCCATTATCATAGCACGGTTACCCGGATGTGTGGTAACATGTATAATAAGATGACTGAGCTAACATCACCAGCGTTCATCAAGAAGTAAAAAGCTTCTTGATGGAAATTTAGAAGTTGTGTGCTCGAGCTACCATATTTTTTACAAGAATACACTAAATGTAAGAAAAAAGTGAGAGATGGCAAAAGCACTTACTGGAGATCACTGGACATCAACTGGACGTAAGTATCCATAACTACCTCTGTGTAACAGGACACTTAATCGATGCCAAATGGCAACTGCATTCACTCACTCTGGGTGTGTAAAAGCAGAAGAAAGATATTTTGCTGAAGCATGTGCTAGCCAATTGCACTAGCCAAGTTTAAAAGGAGATGACAGAGATGGTCACCACAGATTTAAATTTAACATTTGTTCAATGTTAATGTTTAAGATATTATAAAACTGTATAATCTGTTTCTTCTAACCAGTTTGTCAAATGCATTTCTTTATTCCAACATTTATAATACAAATAAATCTGAGTATTTTAAAAATGTGACTAATCGTGCCTGTGATTAACAATTTTTTTTATCGCACTAATATATAGTAATATATATTTACTGTAAGCCTGTTAGACACATTTGATGTTTAAGCAGATATTTCTTTAAAGAAAGCCATGCACCCCTAAAACCTTTTAAAATATATTAATGAAATGGCTAGCTGGTTGGTGTTGTATTTTTACTCAGAAGTTAGCAGCTGTACCTTCAGGGTTGAGGGCCATTGCAATGTATTAAGAGAACACTTTAATGATTTCAAACACATAATTTAATCATCTCCTAAAATCAAAAGAGGCATAACTTTTATAGCAAGGTTTAGCATCATATTATATGTGCCACTTTATACTCCTTTCAACAAGTCTTAGAGGTCAAATGCAAACTAGCTCCTGCCCCCACCACTTTGTGTGCACTTTTTCTAGCCAAAGAGAAAGTAGGAAACAGAACTTCTTTGAAAAACATGTCCAGTAATTAAGATAGAGGCGGTGTTATGCAAATTGTGTTATGCACCCCTTTTCCTTTTTAGACTGGAATGGATGACATACCACACAGAAAATTTAATTGCAGTGTTCAAGTGTTCATGGAAAAAAGTAAAAAAAATATATATATATTTGAAAATGTTTCTGCCATCATGTGTTGTCTATGCAAACAAACAGTGGAGACCCATGTGAATGTCCAATAATGGCCATAAAGGACATTTTCCAAAATAGTTCCCCTTTAATGAAAAATGAGGGAGATGGCAAAATTCCAGGATTCCAGCAAATCCACAGGATGATAACAATGATGCCACTGATAGCAGCATCAGCATTAAGTTGGAAAACTGGCACTGGCACCCGTACCAGCAGGAAATCAAACAGAATTGTTGATAATATAGAAAACAGTTAACAACCAGTTAACCAATAGATAAATCAATAAATATTAATATATAATATATAAAATAAAGGATTTTATGGGGGATATTTTCCTTTAAGATCTGCACATGTTATCTATCACATAATATCATATTATTCATATGATTGACAAATGATTTATGTTATTCATATGAATTATACATAAATCAGTATATTGTGTTCCAGTCAGATCTGTCTTCAGTGATAGTGCTTCATGTCGTTATAGTGTACCATCTCAAAATCCTCAAACCAGTTCATAATAAGGTCAGGTGCATGAATGATTATAAAACAGTCCTTTATACTGTATCTCCATATAAAATTGAGCTATTTGTCAGTGCTAGGATGTTTCGGGTATTGTTATGCTAATGTGATTAGCAGGTAACAAACAGCAGTATTTGGTGATTATCAGGTTTTCTGTTTTATCTAAAGAACAGAAGAGTGTTTGTTGTATCTGATAAAAGAGTTGTTTCTGGTACAGAGCATGACGCTTTGCACTTTAGACAATGAAATAAGGTTTTTTTCTTGGTGGACATTATATGAGTTCAGAATAACGTTGCCATATGTCTCTATCTCCAGTTCCCTTGGTCTCTTCTTATTGTTGCGCTCCTTTCAGTAGGTGTTTTCATGACCAGTTAAAATATATAAATTGCTAGGTGATGAAGGGTTGTCAGTTGGGGTGCTTTGTAAAACAATGTCTCTGCAAAATATATGAAGTTTAAATCAACTTACATTGAAAAAATTTTTTTAAATGACATAACCAAAAGTAAATCTATTACCTGTTTGTGCCTAAAACCCGAAACATTCGAGTTTCATCTGTGATTTCTTGTGTTATCTGTAAAACAGAAGAAGAGATATTCAGTACTGTGCAAAAGTCTTTGTCACATGTAAGTACTATAACTGCTGTAAAGCAACAATGTCTTCAAAAATTAATTGAAAAAATACTATAAAAAGCAGTAAACAGTGATAAATGAGACAAAGTCACTAATTGGTGGGTTGTTAACCAGTTAGTGACTTTGTCTCATTTATCACTGTTTACTGCTTTTTATATTCATTTTTATATTTGCTTAAAATATAGTCTCAGGTACAATTTGTGCAGTTCTATAAGGAAATTAGCTGCTTAGTTTTACTGAGCATCCTGCAGAACCAGGAACAGTCCTTCTGAGGACTTTGTGTGCATTTTGTGGACTTTGTGTTACACCATGTTTATCATGCATGCAAAACCCTTACGCTTTTTATTATTTTTTTTTTTTTGGTGTCTGAAAAAGAAAAGTTGTCTTTTCAGGCCTACCGATACAGTACTTTCCTATAATTTTTTATTTTTATTTTTTTGCTGGAATAATAATATTTGTAAATCAGAAATGTTTTTTTGTTGTTGTTGATATTGTTATTTAGTTTTGTACTGATTTAATTAAGTCATAAAAAAAATATTTTTTTATTTTATTTGTGCCAAAAAAGGTTGTCTAAGACTTTTGCATAGTACTGTAATTTTCAAAACTAATCAAACATTTGAAAAAAAGAATTCAACTCAATAATTCAGAAAATTCAGAAAAGTGAGTGAGTGAGTAATTTGGGGTTCAGTCACAGGACACGGTGCAGTTCTGAGTGTGAAGAGCAGTGCATTTGTGCTCTGTTTTGAGTTTGAGTCATGTGTTGTGTTGCCCGATGGCTTTGTTTTAATTTTGTTCTGTTTTCATTCCTGTCCTATTACTCTTACTTATCTAATTCTGCGCATCTCTGTTTAGATCTTTCTACCTTGATGTAAAACAGGTGGAAAGGTTTGTTAATATTAGAGTCATGATCAGACTGCCTGGCCCATGTCTGAATTGCTGGGCTCCCAGGAATTCTAACGGTCCAAACATGTGGAAATGGCTTGGAGCGAGGTCAGGACTGTATGGGGGATGTGGCAATAACTCCCAGTCGAATTCCTGTAATGTGCAAGTGGTGTTTGTGAATGATTGTGTGCACAGTTGCCACACACAGATGCGTCTCTTATGCAAGTTGCCAAAAATTATCTGTTGATTTCCAAGGATCAGGTGTTCCACTCGCTGAATATTCACAGGAATGAATCCAGTGAGCTCCGAGCCACCTTGGGCGTAATCATTGACTGATCACACCCTGATGTACGGCCTTCTTTAAAACATTTGCACCATTTTTTAAATTTGTTTTACTGCAGCTCAGAGTATCATTATCATACTGTGCTTGACGTCTTCTGTGAATGTCATTTGGTTTTATGTCTTCATTTGCAAGAATTTTAATTTTAAGTGTCAGTTTGACTTAAATCCCCATTAGCTTATTATATATGTATAAATAGGGAAAAAATACTATTTCACTTCAAAGCCAAGGCTTGGACATAAGAAACAAATGGATTGCTAAATTGAAATACCTCACAGTTGTGCAGACTGCGTCCTTTAAGGCCATGCTTCCAGAAAGCTAAAACACTATCTTGTAGACAAACTGCAATGAATACATAAATAAATTAGATTGATTGATTAGTTGTTTCCTTTATGTGTCATTCCCCCGTGTTTTGGGGAATTTAAGTGTATGTATTATAACTGATTTCAATTTACATTTTGCAAGTCGTTTTGCAAGATACCAAAAAAACACCAGAGATCATATACATAGTTTAAAAAAAATGATAGTAACATTAAATGAATTGAAATTCCTAAGATAAGAATATAGCATAGTACAAAAGACCAAAGACTATAGAATAGTATCAGATTTGTCAAGACCACACCCAAGTTACAAGTGCATACAGAATAAATGCCATTGCAGTATTGTCCTGAATGTTATCTTAAAATTTAGATTGTTAATTTCCTCCATAAAAAGCGTTTAAATTAATTACAAAGAAATCATTATGTAGGTACATGACAAAGACCCACTTATCTCCAGTGTTATCACCAAACTTAGACAGAAGCAAAAAGTAAATAAATATGTTTTTAAAAAATTAACTTTGTCTGAGATGTTGAAGTTTTAGTTATTTCTGCAGAAAAATGCATTAATAGATAATAAGTCATTTTGTCAGGTGTAAAATTACTGTAACTTGGTTATTTTTAAAGATATCTTCACAATTGAAGGCACTTTCAAAAACAGTACAATTGGGATCTGGTGACTTTAATTCATTTTTTTATATATATGTTTTTTGTCACATTTCTACAATATTGATATACTGCTAGTATTTCTAGTATTTATGCTTTTTTTTTTTTTTACCTAAAGTCTCAATGGGGAAACCAAATTCCATTTCTGAAGCTAATTCCATGCTTGGGACACCCTGCAGATCCACAATCTTCACCATTCCTACGGTAAAAGACACAAAACTGATGGTGAGGTAAAATATACAATAGAAGCACTTGAAGTATTTGATTTGCAGATGAGATATAGCATACTGACCTTCTAGTGCAATAAGGACTGTATCCCTATCCAGCTGTGTTACCTGACCTGCTCTAACACATTCACTCGCTACACACAAAAAGCAATCATTAAAGTGAGGAAACAAGGTTATGTCATGATAACATGGCAGGTCTAATTATAGTGCTGTTGCAGACCTCATTAACACATACCTGAACTTGAATTTGATGTGCCATTCAGTTCAATTATGTCAAATGTTAGTTGTTGCTTTGTCTGAGGGTCATCACATTGCCTCACACCTACACAAAGCTGAGGAAGCTCATCCGTGACCAAAACCAGCAGCTCAAAAATGATCAGAGGGTCAGGTAGACTTAAAGCTATGTGCTATGAGATATTGAAAAGAATGAAAGTGAAGTTAATGTTTCGTAAAAACTTGTCTAACACATCACAAGATTAGCAAAGAAGAGACACCAAGACAAATGCACTCACCTTCAGATGCATGAATTTCTGCAGGGGTTCGTACCACAGGAGCAGAACAAGTCCAGAGGGCACAGCCGCACAAAGAAATGTGCTGTCGGTATATGGGTTACGAGCTTGTGTAAAGAAGATAAAGATCAACAAGAAAAAAGCTTTAAGCATAAAACTGGCCTTGATTCTAGAGTTCTAAATAGAGAGCTGCAGTAAATGTCCTTACCAACACTACACTTTCGACAGCCTTTAGTGTCTGGGATTTTCAGCGATACAGCAAACTTCCTATGAAATAAAAAATAATAGGTTAAAAAGTTGGAAGTTCTGAATGAAGACTAATAATATGACTATTAACTGAACTATAAATGACATTACTGTACATCTAAATATTTTTTTCATACTATGATCAAATGTTTATTCCATGTGTTACACTGGCTTAAAGTTATGTGTAATATTGAGTCCTCTGTCCTGAACTCTTCCTAGTGTCAGTAAACATAAATTAACGGCTTTATTTCTAGTTGTTATAAATCAGAATCGTGTTTTATTTGCCTAGGGTGCTGACACACACAAGGAATTTAATTCCGTCTGTTTGTAGCTTTCAAAGTACACTATACACAGTAAGTACATTCTGTAAGTGTACAGATTAAATAAAGATGGGGGAGGGGCAGGCTTATTATGTAACAGTATGTATTATAAAACTGCATACTTTGCTGGAAACTGGAAGTGCTAAATAATAATCCCTTGCAGAAGGCTTAATCATTTTAGACATTTTAGACATTTTAATATATCCGCTATACAATAAGTAATTAATATTAGAATAATTTAGGTAAAAAAAATATTATATGTAGGAATGAGCACAATTATTGTACAATCAGGACCAAAATATTTGATCATTGATAAGAAATAATCTAATCAAACCCATTAGAAACATCACAGGAAAATTATGTACAACTATTTGGTATCTTTTAAAATGAAGAAAAATACTGGAGACTCAGGAAAACCAAAAAGTCCAGAAGACATCAACAAGCAATTGTGGTATGCAAATAAAGGCTACTTTCGCTGCTGATGAAAAACGTCTTCTTAAAAAGACATACTTCAAAACCATTGCAAGACTTTTTAAGGTTGAAAGTGGAAAGTTCTATAATGTTCAAGTCACTTAACTAAACTGGGGGTTAGGGTCTGGTAGACACTCATCAAAAGTCTAGTTAGTGAGTGGTGGCCAGGGGAATCTAATTGTGTTTAAGGCATTGAACTACTAATTGGAAGGTCCCAAGTTCAACCCCCAGCATACCAAGTTGCCACTTTTGGGCCCTTGGGCAATGCCCTTAACCTTCAACTACTCCAATGTATAATGAGATTAAATGTAAATCTGGATAAGGGAGTCTGCCAAATGCTGTAAATGTAAATTTTTAGCTATCCATACTACTCTTGAGAAACTAGTGATTCTGGCCCCTTCTGCTCTGTGGGACTACCTAGTCATTCTGATGCCTTACTTTTAGTCAGAGTTCTCATTAATTGGAAACCACTTACTGCTGCTGAGGAGCTCCCCAAATGTACAGCCTAAAGCCCAGTCCCCACTTTCTTGGTTTTTGATCACTATATATCAAAATCTTGGCTTGCTGTGGCTCTGACATGCTCTGATTAGCTATGACAAAGCAACAAAGTACTAAGGAAGAACTAAGGTAAAATACAGGGGGAAAAAATCTATGGTGTGCTGCAAGGACCTACAGATCTCCAAAGAAACCTACAGAGAAACGTTGTTATCATATTCAAAATACTCATAGCTTATGCTGACAAGCTGCAAATCACTCCGGGTCAATCACGGTAAGCCACTTTCTTAACATACAACTATGTACAGCACATCATGATTTAAGAATTGGTAGCAAAAATGGTAAAAGTGGGAACTGGGCTTAAAAGGTTTTTTTTTCAAGTCTTCAATCAAAATTGAGGTGCATGTAAGTATCCAGAAAAGTTCTCAGCTGATCTTTGGAAAGCATTTTCGCACAGAATTGTGGAATTCAGTGCCAATTATTGAAATTGTACTGTAATTGAACTTCACAGTTGATGTACAGAGCAGGAAAATTTGTAATGTACTTATATGTACATATTATCTTAATTATCTAAATTTTTTAAAAACAAAAAATTAGTTGGCCATGCCACTAATACCTACTCTAGTATCAGGGACTGTCTATGTACAGTGGGGCAAAAAAGTATTTAGTCAGCCAACAATTGTACAAGTTCTCCCACTTAAAAAGAGTGGAAAACTTGCACAATTGCTGTAATTTTCATCATAGGTATACCCCAACTACTGTAAGAGAGACAAAATAAGAAAAGAAAAAAAAAAACAGAAAATCAAATTGTAGGATTTTTAAAGAATTTATTTATAGTTGAGGTATACCTATGATGAAAATTACAGGTCTCTCTCATCTTTTTAAGTGGGAGAATGTGCACAATTGGTGGCTGACTAAATACTTTTTTTTAAAGGGCATATGTACAGTGAAAGCTCGGATTGCGAGTAACGCGGTTTGCGAGTCTTCCGCAAGAAGAGCAAAGATTTTTAATAAATTTTGTCTTGAAAAACGAGCAAGTCTTGGTTTATGAGTACCGAGTATCATGTATCACGCATGCGCTTCTTGTTTAGACGCCGAGCGTCACATGATCACAACTGAGCCAACAGTTGTTCTGTCTCTTGTGCTACGGAATTGTGGGTAATCGTCTCCCCTGCTGGGTCTTAGTGCCCATCTCTTACTGGTATAATCAACATCCATGCACGCATGTACTGTTTACTATAACACTGTGACCACGTATGTGTGTAAAACATCTTTTATTTTGTGTTTGTAAGCGCGTGTGTACAGCGCGTGTGTATTGTTTCTTATAACACACGTGTGTGCGTGCGTGTAAAGCAAAAGAAAGTCTCATTGGAAGGTTAAAAATCCATTTTCTTCCTCAGCATGTCATGTGTGTGTGCGTGCGTAATTTGGCACCATGCCGGTTGACACTCTCTCTCTCTCTCTCTCTCTCTCTCGCACGCCTTTAGTGTGTGTGTGTGTGCGTGTGTGTGAAGCACCCCCTCTCTGCTTCACACACAAACACAGACACAAACACTCTGCTCTTCACAGAAACACTGCTCTGTCGTGATTCATTTCAAAGGTAAAGTGCAGGTTCATTTGTTTGTTTGTTTTACTTTACAGTAGTGATTCCGTTAGTATGCGCTCACACGAGTGTCATTAGCGATGTTCCTTGCTAATTTTCCGACAAAACAGTCTTTCCGTTAATGTCTGTGTATGTGTGTGTGTTTGTATGAAGGGGAGACAGGAGGGGCTAAAAGTAAGAGTCTCCTCTTTAGCTTCACACACATACACACACACACACCCACACACAGAGCACCTGCACGCATAAACGGAAACACTTATCTGTCGGGATTCATTTTTATTATTTTTTTAAAGGTAAAGTGTAGGTTAATTTGTTTTATTTTTACTTTATATTTTGTTTTAATTATTTTTATGTATTTATTTTTTTGGGCTGTGGAATGAATAATTTGAGTTTTCATTATTTCTTATGGGGAAATTCAATTTGGTTTACAAGTGTTTTGGAATACGAGCCTGCTTCCGAAATGACTTATGCTCATAATCCAAGGTTCCACTGTATTTATTTATGAGGCATGTTTCTTCACAAGTAAATAAATAGGTGCAGATGACATGAACACCTAGAGGCTTTACCAATAATATAAATCTGTCTGAAACTGCCCATAAATTACAATGCAAATATGTCTGCATTTCTTGCATTATTCACTAAATAAACTGGCATGGATAAGAGATCCTGTTTGTACCTGTGGATAATTCTGTCAGTGAAGCGGTTGGTGCTGAGGGATAAGTGACTCGGTTTCCTCTGGACATGTCCATGTTGCTCAAACAGAGCAGTCAGACTATGAGAGTAAAGCTGACATGACTTTCCTATAAAACAAGAAATGACCATGCAAGTGCTTTAACTTGTGCAAGAGCCAGCCTGTATTACTACTTTACATACAAAACAAGGCTTCTGTACATACCAGAAACAGACATGAGAACATTGTTCATGACATATAGCCAGGTACATCTCTGTGGAAGTAACTGTGATGAAAAATGACAAACATCATGGACATCACAAGGTTAGTTTTAACCTGAATAGTTTTTTACCTAAATTTCTACTTAACAATATATTTTATAAACTAAAATAGAATTACATGCAGCATAGTTAACATTTTTATATGCCAAAACATCTGATTGTAATGTAGTGATGAAATATTATTGAACAATAATTATCTGCTAAAATCAAATGCAGCAATAAAATATGAAAGCACCTTTTCCAAAGTGTCCTCATGAAGCTCATTTAGGTTAAGTGTGTAGACCCCCTCCTCTGCCCCCAATATCAGGTATTGATCTAGAACAAATTGATAAAACATAGATGGGTCAGTCTGAAATTGAACAGACTTAGAGATGATGCGGATCCTCAACAACCTGATAAAAATTACATTATTAACATTACATAGGTAAGCAATACAACTAACAAATATTGTTCCTATTCAACATGAATTTACAACCAGATTTTATTCATTAAAAATTGTAATCCTTTTTATCTATTTATAGTTGCATTTAATGTTGTAAAATGTCTCTGTGAAACAATTTAGTTTCTGTTATCACCTCTAAGCAAGTCAAGTATTCTTAAGGAATAGTTCTCCAAGCTTCCTGAATGACTTTTTTTGCCTCTCATATTTGTAAAGTTTTTTGGCTCTAATTTTCAGTTCAGTCCCTGTACCTGAGCAGTTTCAGAGGAATGTTTTTGCTTGTTAAGCCACACAGTGACCTATGAATCATTCAAGCATAAAAATACAACTAACATGAGGCATGAACCTGTGCGAAACAGGTGCAGATGAAGACAGATGATTAAGCCGGTGATTAGTACTGCTGATGCTGAATGGTAGACGGAAGAAGGTTGCTGCTGAGGTTGTTACATAAACTACCAATTTTTAAATTGCATTTTTGCACTGTCGCCTTGCACCTCCTGGGTCCAGGTTCGATTCCCGGCCAAGCTCGATTACCGTCTCTGTGTGCATGGAGTTTGCATGTTCTCCCTGTGCTTGGTGGGTTTCCTCTGGGTACTCCGGTTTCCTCCCA
>JAQMYJ010000001.1:22869150-22885109 GCA_030014305.1 Clarias laeviceps
CGTCTTTGAGATGAACGTTTTCTAACGCATTTTTAGTCAATAAAATGTTAATACAATAGTACATAATTTGACCATTATTTGTGACATTATAGGGGAAGCTGAGCTTCCCTTGCAGTCTTAAAGAAATCGCCACTGCTCCAATCCGATGAGTTATTTCTGTGGCTGGAGTTATTCAGAGTCTCCACTAAAATATTTTCAGACATTCAGTCTCCTATATTAGCTTTATTTACAATTAATCTCTAATTTCCACTTGTGAAACAGCAAGAAAAAATAATTGGGCATCAAAACTTTGCCTTTAAAAAGATTGTGGCTCTTTAAGATCTGAGTTACTCCTGTGCAATTATTGTAGGAGGTAAATGGTTACATAAGCACTTTTACTACAGACATACCAAAGTTTTTGATTCTGAATGGAGGTTCCTATTAGAGAGATATCAGTTTTTCAGGCCCCTGAGCTGGCCCAGGTGCACATGCCTACAAAAAACATAGTGCTGACTTTGTAGTTTATATCTATTTTAGTTTGTTTCATTAACACATAGAAGTGTTTTTGTCTCCATATTAATATGAACCAGCATTTACAAAATATACCAGAACTCTTCTCAATAAGTAACATAAAATATGTAGAAATGACGCAGATAGAATAGGTTAAATTCTAGATTTTTAGCTTAAATCCATTTTAATTTAAAACTTCATTGGGCAGAGGGAAAGGAAGGAAATTTGAATTTAATTTCCACCGCATAGTCCAACATAACCATAAGTAAACATGTGTATTTAAAAAAATAACCCTGTTTTCTTTGTGTCACTGATGAACACGGCAAGACAAGCATCCCCAGACAAAACCTGGAACTACGCTGAGCTGTCTTCCTGTTGTTTTCCTGCTATGGTTGGGGACTTCCTGCTCTGTAGTAAGCGACAGTGAGGTGAACCTTAACAGTCTTACAGTCCTGAAATAATATAGCTTAGGACAATGGCTTGGCCAGGAAGTGGGTCCCACTTTGAGCAGCAATCCAAAAGTGCTTTTTCACTTCCAGTCATATGTCCAATCTAAGCCTTGCAAAAATAATTATGTTGAGTAAGATTTTTTCTTTTTATTCAAAAAAAAAAAAGACATTAGAGACTAACAATAGAGTATGAAAGGCTACTTTGTCTATTGTAAGGAATGCCAAAGTCCTTTACTCGCCCACATTATTATGGCAGAATCTGTACATAATAGGGACAGTTTGGGTGCCTCTGAAGACACGTGTTCTGTCTTTTTCCACTTCAAAACAGTAAGAAAGGAATGTCACGGCCACACCTGCATGCCTTACATGACTAAAAGTGTCTGAATTTTTGGTTTGATTATTAGTGGTTAGTCAACATTATATAAAATGTTCAAAACACATTGTTAAAGTTGACTGATGAGCTGAGGTCCTAGTATAGGTCATGTGAAATTAGTCATGGACAGTAAGGTTAAAGTTAAGTAATAATAAAGTAGCCTGTAAACATGGGAAAGAGGAAAGTACACAGCATACCGAAAAGAGAAAAGATGAGAGAGAAAGAGAGAAAAAAAAACAGAGATTCATGCCATGGAGTTTCCATTCCCATGTTTGGGCAGGTTGAAATATTCCTGGCTCCTGATCCGCGTTGTGTCTCTCACCTTAAACACATCACCGTATGTCCCACTTCCGATCCTCTGAAGGATCTCATAGTCCTCCAGCGGGTCTAGAAAAGAAACTCCGATAGTATCCATGATCGCAGCGAAACACGATTAATCAGGCTCTTCAGTAAACCGGCATGACCGCGATCAAACCCCTCAGTCGCATCCAAGAAAGCATTTGTCCACAAAGTCCAATGCAGAAAGAAACGGGAAAATTACGCGCGTTACTTTTAATCAGTAACGGAGGAACCCGATTAGAACCGTTTAATCAGAGGAAACTGCAGACGCATTGAGTCTCTGCGGCACTCAGAGTGAAGAGCTGTCCGTCCGCGCGCGTTGCCTCCACACGCACGCGAGCGCGCGCGCTCTCCGTCAGCGCATTCTTCCCTCGCAACACACTGCACGGTCAAAGAGAAGTGCAAAAGTTAGCACCCTACAATACTATTTTTTGGTTTTGTTTTGTGGTATTTATTACTTAGTTTAGAGTTAATAGGCAATTGAAATGTAAGGGTTCATTCCAAAATTCAGTGAGTCTTGTGCAGTATAAATACTTTTAACTTGGACCTATTGTGATTTGTTGGGGGGGGGGGGGGCAGATATAAACAACTCTGGTGTTCTAGTAAATAACCAAAATTTGATTATAAACATTTAAGTTAATATATTAATTCTTAATGCACAAAGTTTGAAAACCCATGATTTAAATTAACACTTACATAGAAAGAAAGAAACCTCATTTGATTGTACTATTACATACGAGGTGATATCAAAAAGGTTCTGATCTAGTTTTGACAGAGGGCAGCACAAGGCTGCATGCAATCACAGGGAGTGCAGACCTTCCTAAGTCAGTGTGCCAAAAGACATCTTCTGTGTAATTAGAGAGCTCTGCAGCTGGTGCTATTGGTACTATGTGTTACCAAGTCTGCTATTTTATCATGGACAGCAAGTTTGAACAAAGAGCAAATGTGAAATTGGGTAGTTTGAGGTGTTTTGATCGGCATGTACGTTTCAAGAGCAGAAGAACATCACTTGACCAATTACCAAAAATGTCGAAACCATTCGGCAACTTGTGCCTGATGATCGTTGGAGAACTTCCACACCCACCCTACTCACTAGATAATAATAAAGTATTAATAAGTATGTTATAAGTAAAAAATTACTTTCTTGTAAACAGAGCTAATCTTGAAACCTTTCGATACCACCTCAAAAAAAAAAAAAAAAAAAAAAACTTCAATGGTTGGGCTGTTAAAGGAGTTCCTGGAGGGCCAAGGATTCAGGCGCAAAACACAGACTGAGCATGGCTCAGGTGTATTGGGAACAAAACTTTCTACATTAAATTCATCCAAGCACTAGTGAAATGCTGGATTAGTGTAACAGGGGATTATATACAGAAATAAAAGGAATTTTTAACTCTCGTATTCTGTTCGCCCCTCATAAATAACTTTTATATTTTATTTCTGGCTCCTTTTTCATATCAGCAGGATACATAATCACTGTACTGTACTTTGATACATAAAATATACATCTAAATTTTCAAACTATCTTCTTGAAACATCTTTATTATAAAAATAGTTTCATACTGAGCAGCAGATTTGAAAAAGCATTTACTTTGACATAAAGAACACCCGTAAAACTGAACATTTTTACGTAGCAGGAATCTGACAATGTAAAATGAAGGTAGGCACTGCTAAACACCAACATGCTTAGCTTCTAACTGAAACATGACTACAAAGGACATTATAATATTTGAGAAAACTTACAAAAGGATAACTTTTTTTCAGAAAAAAAGTGTTTACAGCTCTTAAACACCACAAACCTTGGCACAATGAGATGTTAAATTCACATCTTGCAACTAATGTGAACATGAATATAAAAATATAACAAGATTTTATTAATTTCTTAGCATAGAGCCAAATTCTCTAATTCCAGTCCTAAACAGTTACAAGGCAATTCAGTGTTTTTGCTTTCAACATTATAACATGTCCCACTACATACAGCTCTGAAACTGTAATGATTCTAAGAAAGCTGAATAACAGAAACCTTTTAATATTATGTTTTGTAAGCATGTTCAAAACATAACTTGCAATTGTTCTAAATAAGCTTAATGTGGATATTTACCAGTTAAGGTATTTTTGTGGTTTAAATAAAAACAAATTGTTTTTGGGTTGAACAAATACAGACTGTGACCATCACAGGATCCACCAGCTTATTTGTATATTTAGCAAAGTCATTTCACAACCCCATTGTGTAGAACTAGTATATTTATATTATGCTCCCCGAGGTAAAGTGTAGACAAAAACTTAATTATACAGTGCTATGGTTCTTGAGGGCTGGAATTAGGGAATTCTGCTATTTAGCCATAGATCATTTTAACACTCAGTGCTGGTAGATGATGACTGTTCAGTGAACACTATCAACTTTGAAAATACTGCATTCTACAGTATTGCAGGCAAAATGATGTTAACTCAAGGTGAAAGTAAGATGGAAAAGAAAGGAGAATTCTAGAGAGTCTTGCGAGGGCGTTTCATGAAGGACAGGCTGTAGTCACCGGAGGGGGTGGGTTTCTGCCTCTTCATCTGAACTTGTGACTGGGCAGTGAGTTGTAGCTTAATGGCGCTCGAGTTGATCTTGGCTGCTGAGAGCAGCTCCTTCATGCCCTTCATCTTCTCACTATGGAACGTCACCACTGGACCGCTGGGCGATGCCACTGTTTGGGAAGGGGAAGGAACGGGACTGTTTGGGTTAGACGTTTCGTTCTTCCCATCTGTCTCTTTCCCCCGTCCTCCAGCGGAAGAACGACGCCGACCTCCTTCTCCACCAATTTTTTTGGGCTGGCCAGGCTGAGCAGGAGGAGCTGCAGTATTACCTGGTGGAGAAGATCCTGCCGATTCCTCAAGTTTGGATTCACGTCGCGGGCCTCTCCTTCGGCCCTCGCGAGGGTCGTCACTGCCTTGGTCATCGTCGTCTTGCGGCTCTGACTCTTTGGTGATGATTGTCACTTTCTGTCTTATCTGAGACAAAGAGGATTAAAACAGTAAAAATTCCCTTTTGCAGGGAAGCAATATTGTGAAAAAGCTAATCAAGCTAATGTAGTACAATTTTTTTTTACCTAATGTATAAATGCCATTTTACCACATTCAGCGTAGTGCTGAGTAAACAAGTTAAACTCAACATCAGCCATATCTATGTGAATGTCTCAACCATGAATCTAGTGCTTCTTGTTGCTCATTTTTATTTCAAACGTCTACTTCACACAATAAAGAAGCTATTTAAGAAAAATTGACATTCAACATTAACTTGCTGTGACCTTGACCTAGTTTGGATCAGTACCAACACGTAATTATTTTATCTGCTGATTACTATGATAAATCCATATATCCATCTATATATCACACAAACATTTAACTGATTGCTCCATTAATCTAACAAGAATCCTGTACAGATTTATAAATCTGACAGAAAATGGCCTTGAAAATGAACCTGCAGGTAACGTGTTATATGCCACTCAAAGTAAACTAACGGAAAATGCTACGTTACACATTTGACTGTGATTGGCTTTTCTAGTTACAAATGACAATGCTACACAGATTTTACAAACATTCAACTAATCATTTTTAAGGCATTGCTCAAAGAATCTTGAATGGACAAAAATATTTTCTACTGCATCAATCTCTCTAGAAATCTCTAAAGCAAGGTTTTAGACAGAAAATCATGAATTAGGCTAAACTACTTGACAAAGGTTCTGTTTGGTACAAAGTGTTTTTATATTCCATTATGAAAATATGTTGTTTGTGGAATGTTTTTTTTTGGTGGAATTTATTTGCATGTACAAAGAGTAATACCGATAACCCAGTTTTTCCTTGTACGAACTTTGGATTACTTTTTACTAAACAGTGTGACAGTTCATGCGTCCCAGCAGAGAACTAGGTTCAGTGGTTAGTTTCCCTTATATACAAGATTTTTAATATACAGACATCTTAAGATCGACTATATATTTATTCATATATGTTGGATCTTTTCTCCAGACTTCACATACATGATTTTTATGAACCTAAAAAAGTTCAATCACAGAACATTTACCTGAGCATCGAAGCGGCTGAGAGACTGAACTAGGAAAGTGGCCCAGCCTACATGGAGCACAGGTGTAGGACTTCCCTCTTCCCATTTACAGATTCCGTCATAGAAACACAGTAAGTGCGCAAAGCATTCGGGGTCCTGTAAGGCAGAGAGGGCTGCAGCTTGTCTTGGTTGGTCCTTCAGAAAGAAAGAAAAATATATAGAAATAATAAATAAAAAATACAATAAATAAAAATACATTTGTTTTCATTTGAGACATGTTGGTCAATTCTGGCTTGTTATTTATTTTATACTTTTAAACTTAAGTTAGGGAACCTTTTCCGCCCCTTCAGTGCCCTCTGCTACACTCTCAGCAGCAGTCTCTTTAAGAAGGGTGGGGATGACATCATTCGCTATGTCGAAGAACTCCTTATAGATCTCCTCATCCTCACGGCAGTAGTTGTAACTGAGAAGCAACAAGAGGCAAATGCTCAATAAGAGTTCAATATGAATTTAACAGTAGCACATCTACTAATCATAACTGTGGCTATACAGTTTTAATCGAGTATAATCAGCTCTAAGAAACATTTATGGTTTGGCCTGCCCTAAAAAAGGTATGTTGATTTTTCATATAAACTTTAACATTTAGTTTTCAAACTGTATTCTATAAAACCAATGCCGTTACATTTCACTCAGCTCATAGTGTACTTGAAAATCACTGATGACAGATAAATATTAAACAGATAATTAATAAATTATATCTAAGAATATGCAAGTAAGAACTGATTTTTCCCTTTTTCGCAAACCTGGAAAAGCCAAAACTTGGACAAATACAGGACTAGCCTTTCAAACTACAAACATTTTTTTAACCTGTTTGCAAGAGCATTAAAATGTGCAATGTCCATAAATAGATCTTTAAAAAAAACTAAGGGAGTGAACACTCTGTGTCCAGAAGGAACAGGAAACAGGAATAGAGGAAAAAGGAAGAGGCTGGGTTTGGGGCGTGTCCGGTGCAGACATCCTTCAGGACACATGAGCATACCAGATACAACTATAATTAGTTCTTCAGTCTGTGCAACATGTGTTAGCTTAGAGAAAGGTACAGATGTAGGTGCCTTTTCCATATTTTTCTCATTATTAATAAGGTGAGGATATTTGTAAATCAGACTCTCATGCGGAGTGTCACTAAAAAAAAAAATACAATGGATATAGTAGAATTTATGCTTCACTTAGGGTGTCTAATTTGCAATTGAAAATACATGGATGCAAGATTTTGCATAACCAGGACAAAAGCTTTTCACAATGTTGTGCCGTACACTGTTCCAGAGAATGATAATTTACTGAAAAAAGAGATCACCAAACACAAGTTGCTCTCTTACACAAAAAAAAGCACACAAGCACGTCATCAATAAGCAATAAACCAACACTGCCACCTGCTGTAGATAATTACGACAGTAACAGCAAAGGCATTGGTGTGGTGTATGGAAGGATAAACATCAAAATACTAAAATAAGTCAGCCCTAAAACTTACTCTTGTATGACTGTAGCAGCCTCGGCCCAGGCCCCCAAAGCCTCCCGCACATTCCTGTGTCTGTAGTGATATCCAGCCAAGTACATGAATGGGTAGATATGCTCATTGTTGTAGTACTTTTTGGCAGACTCCACAGCCTTGAAGCACAGAGGAATACATGAAATATATAATTAGTGATGAAGAGCTTGGGTAGCTAATACGGAGAATCAAATTTATTTACCCCCTTCAACCACCAGGGAGACTAAAAACCACACCAATTTTTCCTATAAACACGTGCGTGCATGCAGGCAGAGGGCCTGCAGCAAAGCGGTATTTTGCAATATAGACATCCTCTATCTTCATACATGTCTTTATGTGCACAGTTACACTTTTACACAGTTACGGCCTGAGCTGCATGGTCCTGAATGATGGTGGTGCTAGCATAGAACAGTCTGCTGCTAAAGTAAATCCACTAGCACACTACATTGCATTTAGACCATCCAAACACGGTGCCACTTTTCAGCGGCCATAAAAGCTTCACAAACTAATAAAGGGCCCTTAATTACTAAAGGGCACAGAAGCGCAGGTGCTAAAAAATATTGCTTATTGGTGAACAACTATTTAAAAGGTCAGCAGTTCCTGATTACAGAATCACAATAAGCTTCAGTACTGAACTCTGCCCATGTGTGCTCAGGGCCTCATCCATATCAAACTCCAACAAAAATGCTGCACTGCCGGAAGAAGCAGTACAATCAAAATATAAATAGAACATCCGGTTCAGATCCAAGGATTGATGTACTTAATGTTTCCATTGTCTGAGAGGGCTGTCCTGGTTTTTGAAATTCTATCCCCCTATATACTAAAGATGTAATTCACACTGTTATTGGTTACAGTCAGCGGATCTGCATGATGCCAATTTATATGCTCACATCAGGCTGGTATTTGACTATGCATGATGTATTTGGATGACTGGCTCCTGTGCACCCCATCAAAGTATAGCATTTCTATCCTATTTAAGAGAGTTGTGCATCATATGTAGACCGTCAAGTCAATTCAATTCCATTTGTGGGCATCATGTTTTTCGATTCGATTTGATAGCACCAATGTTTGTCTCAAGCAGCTATATTTTTTACAGGTTCTGAATTATAAATACTACTAAAATTATCTAACAAACACCGAAATGCTGTGTAACTTTAACAAATGTTTTAATGTCATGCCTTGCAAAAAGACTAATGGAGCAATTTTTTTTTTTTTTACACCAACCACACACACACAAGCTCAACAGATGAAGAAGAGATACTCTTGCAAAATCTGAGTAATTGCAGAAGATTAAATGGCTTGGAGTTTCTGCAAAAGCTGTTGAATATTTTTAAAGGAAGTTGGACAATTTTAAATTTAATGTTTGTAAGTTTCCCTGAATAATTTAAAAACTGTGAATATATTCTTCGAAAAACTGACTAAGAAAAGCAAAGTGGCCTTACTGTGCACTCTAACACTAAAAGAACCAGAGGGATTCACTGGTATGAAGCCAGTTTCATTGAGAACACTAGCCAATTTGTCAACCCAACACATGACAGACATTATTCTGCTATAAGCTATTATTTAGAGCACATCTGGCCACTTTGTGCAGTACTGCCACGTGCTGAGGATGCTAGGGTTGCTAATGGCAGCTACAGCTGGCATACTGGAAAAAATAAACTTTCAGAAATTGTTTATTAGCCAACGCCTGAACCCCAAAAAAAAAAAAAAGGACATTGATGCCCTAGCACCTTGACATGGATTGACAGTGGGTCTCCTTTGCCAATAGGTTCTTGATCTTCAAGGTCAGCAAGAGTACCCATTGCCATCGGATACCTGCATAACAAAGCGAAAACAGTTCATGTCCCCTGATCAAGAGTTATTCTCAGTATAAACATAGCCGTAGCAGTTGTTTGTGGTAGCACACCTTTCCAAGTCTCCTCGCTCATATAGCAACCAAAGCAGCCGCTGCAAGGGGAAAAAAAAGTTTTATGAAACAAAGTCTACTGCATAGGCTATTTTCAGAAACAGTGGACACCATCCTCTAGCTCACCTGCTGCAGTTGGAGCAGCTCCGAGCTGTCTGTGTGCAGGTCTAAAGACGGATTAATGGCACATACCATGAACGCTACCTCCATGTTGCGGTTGCACTTCATGTAGGAGCCTTTCAAGTACAACCAGCTCTACAGGGGAGGAAAAAAAATGTGCAGTAACACGTTTACATTCTTGTTATCTGATAAACATTAAACAAGTTTTCCTTTACTCAACTAAACAAATAATCATTCTTTACATGGACTGTTTCTGTACCAATCAGGTCTGACTCTGAATGTGATTGATTTGTATGTTACTAATCTCCAATAATATAAAGTGTAAGAAGATTGCACTCACCCTCTCATTGACTCCAGCACTGACTGTCTGGCCTCTCCTGTCCTCATTGCCCTTGCCGTGCCATGTGACTTCAGCCGTTTCCTCACCCCCTTTGCCGAAGATTACCCAGGCGTGGTCCTCAGACAGGGCAAGATGAACATCTTTCAGCCCGAGAACCTGACACGCAGCCACCACTGCAAATGCCACACCAGAGCTGTCCAACTTTGTGCCTGATTAGAAATAAACTAATTAAGTGGTAATCAATATAGACCTTGAGATCAACAGCAGTGAGATCTCTTTAAAAAAATAAATAAATAAATAAAATACTAGCAATATCATTATATAACTAATTATTACTTACTTAGTACCTTTGCTGATAATATTTAGAGTATTTATAACACTTACTGATTTAATTGTACCAAGTTAAGGAATTTCTAACCCTGGATGTATAAAGACATTGTCACCAATCAAAAATTATCAGTTATTTATCTGAAGTGTTGCTAAAATGCTCAATAGAATAAAACTCACTTAATTAAAGGATCTTTATTAGGATAAACCTACAAATGTCTTGCCGCATGACTGCACTTTCCATTCAGCCTGAGCATAACTCCTACCTGTTATAAGACTAAAGAGAGACTGAATATGAGCCCGGTCCTTAAAGTAAGATCGGCTCAGGCTGTTCCAGATCACATCAGAGACCTTCTTCACCAGCTCTCTGCTCGAACCTGCGGCCGGTCTGCGGTAGAGCGACAGATCCACTGCACCACGGATCTGAGCCGTGAAGCGCTCATGCAGCGACGAGATCAAACCAAACTCTACTGTAGGGAAGCAGGAGTTGAGGCAGTCGCCTTTCAGGGGTTCAAACCGCACGCCAGGAACGTTGACAGGCACCACGCGATTGACTGCCAGGAAGTGCTCAACGAAGCCCAGCACCAGAGATAGCAGGGCCAGATCTGGCTCGGGGTTTCCCAACTCGTACTCGAAGAGTTTCACCACGCCATCAATGCCACGCAGGGGGAAGTGTTTCTTCTGAGCTGACCGCAGGCCCATGGTGGTGGGTGCTGAATTTCAGGAAGGGACCTGTTGCACTAGAACGACCTGCTGGAGGAAAAAAAAAAGCAAGTCTGATTATCAGGTTCATTATAACTCTGATTAAATAGAAGTAGAAACAGAAGATGATGAGAGCTGAGAAATATAATCTCCATGGGTGACACACTTTGTTGAACCGGCATTAAGCATACAACAGATAGAATAGAAAGAAGTGTGACGTCACCTGATAATCAAATTAACGACATTTAACGACAATACCAAAGAGACCTTTGAACTCCTGATTGTGCGCGCGTGCACAACCTCCTCAGTGTCTAAAACTCTCAATAACGCATTATCTATCCTCACCAAAGCACATGTTAGACTCGCCTGCCTCTACATTTAAAGCTCAAACTGCAAAAACACACTCTAAGCTTACAGGCTAGCGTGTTAGCCGTCACGCGCACCCGCACACACCTTAGCAACCACAGCTACTTCATATATTAAGCAAACATATCGGCAAATATCACTAACTAACTCGTTTGCCTTCTTATTCCGTGTCTTGTCTCTTATTCCCATTTCCAAATCCGGTCTCTGATACAAACCTGAGCTGAAAATGATGTTCACATGCTTTTGTTTTGTCCCTCGCTTTTGCCGCGCAACACAGTAAATCCAACCTAGAAAAACATTCAACCAACATATAATATCTCATCTGATACGGCCACACAGTAAAGCACAGTCAAGCCCATCCGAACTATGAGAAATCAGTTGCAACAAGATGGCTGCGGAAGAACTAATTTACTTCCGGCTCACATGACGCAAAACTGGGGAAATTTATTGTTCTGGGTGTGGTTGAGTTTCTTATAAGTTACACATACAGTTGTAGAGAAATGTTAGATATTTATAATTGTGTAAATCACTTCGATTATAAAATGTAACATAAATATAAAAAATATTAATATAATTGTATTTACATTTTTAATATCATATAAAAATACACGGTCAAAAAAAGCATTCTAACCTAACCGATGACTAAACATAATAATAATAATAATAATAATAATAATAAATAAATAAATACGTACATAAATAAATTATGTATTCGTGCTTTTTATGGTTAATGTTAACATATTTTTGCACGTGTTTTTTATTTTAAAAGTTTAGTTTGCCCAGAGAGCGACAAATTGCATAAAATTAAACAACATGACTCAAAGATATTTCTTATACAGCATGTTCATGGTCCGTGTAGGTTTTCTCGTCTCACACAATAAGAGAGATCATGTCATGTTAATGTTACCCTTTATTGCACGTGTTTCAATGTTAAAGATTTTGTTTACCAATAGAGGGAGCCAAATTGCATGAAATGTAAATGACGTCACTGAAAGATATTAGTTTTGTACAGTATGTTCACAGTCTGTGTAGTCTGCTGTATATTATTATTATTATTATTATTTTCAACTCTACATTTAACAGACAGTCATACCATGAGAGCGATCAAAAACTTGTGTGAGGTTTAATTTTTCTGTGTTGTTGCATTACTATTTCTCTCCACTGGACCTGAGAGGCCCAAGCCTGGTTCAGCATGACAGTGCACTAAATGAGCTCATGAACACGTGGTTTACCAAAGTTGAAGTGGAAGAAATCAAGTGGTCTCTATACCTGGAATGCTGGCTGTGCCACATGCCTCCTCACCCCAACATCACTCAGTGACTGACCTCACTAATGCTCTTGTGGCTGAATGAGCAAATGATGGTCTCTGCGAGGGTCGAGAGTTTGAGTCCTGCCACAGGGCTCTGTGTGTGGAGTTTGCATGTTCTTCCCATGCTTGATTGGTTTCCACTGGGTCACAGTTCAAAGACATGTAGAGTAGACTGATTGCTGTTTCTAGATTCCCAGTAGTGTGTATGTGAGTGTGTCCTTTGATGGATTGGTACCCCATCCAGGGTGTGCCCCAAGTCCCTGGGATAGGCGCCAGGCCTCCTGTACAGGTTAAGTAGTATTGACAATGAGCGAGTGAGGGTCAAGTCTCCACAATCATTCAGTAGCATAGTGCCCCAATCTGTACTTTTTCTTGCCAAAGATGTGATGCCAAGAGGAAGGTGCATGTAGCATTCTTTTACCTGGGTTTTAATTAAGTAAATCTTTAAAATCATAACAATGGTGATTAGAAGTGGAATTTTTAAACTGTATTGTCCTAAAGAAGGCAACATGGTGGCTTAGTGGTTAGCACTGTCGCCTTGCATCTTCAGGGTCCGGGTTTAAGTCCCAGCCAGGTTCGATTCCCGGCCCTGTGTGCAATCCTACATATAGGATAAAGTGGTATAGAGGATAAGTGAGTAAGTGATTGAGAGTTCTAAAGAAATAAGCAAGTTCACACACATTGAAGATTTTATTAGGAAATCCTACACTTATTCATTCAATGATCTAATCAGCCAATAGTGTGGCAGCAGTGCAGTACATAAAATCTTACAAATAGGATTAGCATCTCTGGGTAATGTTCACATCAGAATATGGCAAATATGTGATTTCAGTGATGTATACCAAGGCATAATTTTTGGTGAGCTGGATTGAGTATTTCTATAACTGCTGATCTTCTGGGATTTTACACATAACAGTCTCTACAGTTAAGTAGAACTATGCAATAAGGAGGAAAATAGTTCAGTGAGCAGGAGTTCTGAGGGGGAAAATTTATTTGTTAATAAAAGAGATCAAAGGAGAATTGTCAGATTGGTTCAAACTCACCGAAAGGCTAGAGTAACTCAGAAACTATGTAATACAATTATGGTGAGCAGAAAAGCATCTCATAATGTACAATATTTTAACTGTTCGGGCTGATAAGCTACAGGAGCATACAGGTTTCCACTTCTGTCAGCAAGAAGAGAAAGCTGAGGCTGCAGTGGGCACAGGTTCACCAAAATTGAACAGTAAAAGACTGAGAAAACATAGCCTGGACTGATGAATCTTGATTTTGCTGAGTCACAGAGATGGTCAGAAATTGGCACCATCAGCTGAATCCATGAATGCAATATGCCTTCTCACAACAGTCCAGGCTGGTGGAGGTAGTGTAATGCTTTCTCTGCACTTTGGACATGTTAACACCAATTATTCATTGCAGGGATGCCACAGTCTATTTCATTATTGATGCTGACCATGTAGATCCCTTAAGGGCCATAATTGTCAATATGTTCTAATGACTATTACCAGCATGACAATGCACAATGTTATGAAGCAAGATTTGTCTGAAACTTGTTTCATGAAAATGACAATAGGTTCAGTGTTCTTCAGGTGTTTTTAAAGTCAACAGATCTAAATCTACTAGAGCTCCTAAGCTATGTAGTAGAACAGGAGAAAAGCAGCAAGAAAGAACACTACCAGTCAAAAACTTGGACACACCTTGTAATTCCATGGTCTTTCCTGATTTTTATTTCTTTCTACATTGTAAAGCAATGCTGAAGGAATCCAAAATAATCCAATCTGAACAGTTGATATTAAGATGTGTCTGTTACTCATGCTCTGTAACGCCTTCATAAGGTCTTAAATCTGAGGTGCTGTTAATTGGTGGCCTTTAAGGCTGGTAAATGAACTTATTCTCTGCAGCAAAGTTTATTGCAGGTATTGCTTTCCTGGGATGCACCATGATGGGACAGTTTCATTATGGTGCTTGATGAGTTTTGCAAATGAACTTGACAATACTGTTCTTGCAAGACCTATTCCAAAACAGCAGACCTTCATGTCTTAAAATAACAACTGACTGTTGTTAATTAATTATCTAATTCCATATGCATTATTTAATAGTTTTGAAAAAAAAAAGGATAATTTTATAATGTAGAAAATGTGTCCGAAATTTTGACTGGTATTGTCCACCTGAAAAATCTGCAGAAATTTGGCCGATGCAGTCATTTCCACATGGACCGGTATCTCAAATGGATGTTTCCGACATATTGTGAAATCCTTGAGATGAATAACCTAAGTGGTTTTAAGAGCAAAAGAAGGCCCTACCCAGTAGTAGTAGTAGTAGTAGTAGTAGTAGTAGTGTCCTAAATAAAGTGCTCAGTGAGTGTAGCTAGCTAATTGCCCCACTGACCACAAGGAACAAACAAGTGAACAAGCACAGATCGGCGATTTTTATGTTAAGAGTATAGATTGATTGGAGACATTGCATTGGATTTCTTCACAGATAAGAGTGGCCAGCTTATGGCATTTCTTTTCTATAGGTAGGTTAGTATTTTACTGGGCATCCTACTGTAAAAGGTCTGAGTATGAATATGCACATTTCCAGGGGAAAGCTTCATGCTAAAGGTACAGAGGTGTGGTCAGCTACAATACAAGTACCATTACTGCATGTCAGGGAGTATTATAGATTTGACTGATTATATCATTTGAATGTGGATTTTAAAATTGTTGATATAATATGATCCACTTCCAAGTGCAGACAAACGCCAAGTTCAAAAGACTTAGCAGAATTTCTTGACAAAACAAAATGAGTCAGCTGTTACTGGACTGTTCCTTTAAGCCAGTCAGCGACCTCTCACCCTAATAAACTCTCTCTCGCTCTCTCTCTCTGTCCCCGCCCAGTCCCCTTCCGCCTCCCCTTTCTTTTCCTCTTACACTGGTAAGAAGCTCCACATGCGCGCATGCTCATCCGCCTCTCGGTCTCTGTGAGGTTGCGTTCCGCACTCGGTCGGGAATAAAGAATAACTCCGGTGATCCGGGGCGGTCGTGTTCACACCGACAGCGTTACTGTACTGTTGCGCATTTCAAACGCAAATCTCTGCATTATTGAAACAACATGGCAGATCCGATGACACAGTCCCATCTGATATCGTCGTCCCAAGGACTGAACGATGGACACTCCAAAGACTCGAAGTTTTCCGGTAAGAGTGCAATCGGTTTAGAAACGAATTACCTCCTGGTAGGAAACAAAGCCATAATGATTGAATAACTCAAAACAGACAAAAACAACAACGGCAGCAACAACAGCGTCACGCCTGCAGTGCATAAGCCTCATTTTTAACAGAATAAGGAAATGCTCTATCTGCTGTTTATTATTATTAGGCTTAATCCTGTATTTGCATTATATTTAACTTTAAACAGTGTAGATTATTTTAATGCTGGGTAATGGTGCATTTTGGAGCGAATTAAGTTAAAGACCTTATTTCGTTTTGAAAGAATATTTTGTGAAAAATATATTTTATATAGTAATATATGATATTTCCCCCCCCCCTTGTTTTTTGCTTTTATGCTTGTTTTAAAAAGTACATTCTGGTGTATATGCATTGTACTCGTTTGTAACAAAAAGTAGCAATAGTAAGCGAAAAGCTGCACGTTGTACTGTGTATATGTATGTGTATAT
>JAQMYJ010000001.1:22887452-22918290 GCA_030014305.1 Clarias laeviceps
GTTCCACTTTTTCTCCCGGCCCCCAACTGATGTTATTTTAATTTACTTGTATTAATGATCCATTTCTTTGTGTGTGACTGTTTAGTTTTGAGTGTACGCTCTTCATTGTCAATAAAGAAAAATATGAATTAGAATGAGTACTTTCCTAAAATTTTCCACTAATTTCCTCCCCTTCATTGTGCCCCACCTGTCATGTCTGTATTCCCCACTAGTGGGGCGCGCCCCACACTTTGAGAACCACGGCTTTATGGTGACACTACAGAATGCACTGCAAACTCGGTTACAGTTGGGTTTCGTAGCTATGATTATTTTAACAGTCAGAAACATGAGGAGTAAGGTTTAGGTTTCATTATTGGCTTCTGAAGACCAAATGCCCTTCCCCCTCACAACATTTTGCAGCAGTGTTCAGCCTGATATTAATGTCGAGTTATCTGGGAATTTGCACATCAGCTTCTGCTTCAAACCCTGCTTTAGCCAACAAACTACAGGGGACCCAGGCTTAGGGATAGGGTTAGGCTAACCCTAATCCTAACCCAATGACGCGCGCACACAGACACAAAGAGCAGGCTGATACAGAGAGAGAAAATGGATCTTTAACCTCTCTAATGAGACTTGCTTTTGCTTTACACGCACGCTGTACACACACGCATACAGACACAAAATAAAATGTTTTACGCACACACACATGGACAAAGTGTTGTAGTAAACAGTACACGGGTGCACGGATGTTGATTATACCAGTGAGAGACGCGCACTAAGACCCAGCAGAGGAGACGATAACATTACGTCTAAATATGTGAGCTGAAATTTTGTGATTCTGCCTTCGCAGTTCAATGAATATGTTAAAGCCTTCTCCAGCATCATAGCTCGAACAAGTCAATATTCCTCCTGTCCCGTGAGGTTGATGTGATCAATCTATGAGCCAAAAAAACAACAACATGGTAACATTTGATGGCATTAAGATGATGGGATTAAGTATTGTAGTTTTCCATTTGAGCGGAAGTGATATGAGTCAGTCAGTCTGAAGGATCAAGAATGCTGAATCACTCTCTTTAGTTAGAGATTTAAGGAGCAATAGTTAAATCCCACTGGCACCAATCAAGGTCCAAGGTTCACTTGTTTAATGATATCCAGATCTCGCCTATTATATAATGAACTCATAAGTTGAATTCTTTTAAACTTTTTCTAATTATTTTGCAGGTCAATCAGCCTGATTTTTTTTTTATTTTTTTATTTTTTTAAAAACACATCACAGATAATTTTTAAAGCTTCAGGGAAAAGGTTATTTAAAGGTAAAAAACATGCACATTACCAAGTATGATGCACAATAATGGTACAGACAATGTGCCCTTATATAATATAATATATAATATAATATAATATAATATAATATATTATATTATCAGCTGCATCCTTTTGAAAGAATATAAAAATATTTTAGGTACAGGTTACTTGGCTAAGAAGGTAAGTTTCATTTGCATTGTTCATAAATTTCTATTTATTGTCTAGTATTATGTTATTTAAATGTTTTCCTCTTTTCCCTTGAATGCACCATATTGACGCAAATATGGGAATTTATTAACCGGATATATTGTTTTTGAAAAAAAGCACATGAGCACATTTGTAAAAATTGACAATGGGTGGGCCCCTAAAGCATTCTAAATGCAACTGAATTGTTGTCTTTTTTTTCCCGAAATTCAAATGTCTTAGTTAGATGTAAGTAAGTGATCATTTTCTCACTGAGGCAGATCTATTTGTCTAGTTTTGTCAGTTATAAAAAGCTGAAAATGCTGGCATGAGGACTACTATTAAGTCTAGGCGCTTTTCAGGTCACTACCCTCTGGTGTCAGTAATACGAGTATGACATGCTTGACGTCCATGCCATTGTAGGACATGCTGCATATGCGGATATGACCCAACTGCTCATAATGTACTGGATTTCATCAGGAAGTATCTGTCTCCTCTTACAACATAGCAGAGCGCCACATGGTCTGATCTGAAGATGTGGAAATTGCAGGAATGCGCCTCAGTACGTAAGATGTAGATTGGTTCAATGGCGATCCCTTGATTTAGTTTCTTGCAGAATCACAGAAACATTGTGATTTGGTGTTTAAAAAAAAAAAAAAAAAAAAAAGGTTGGGAAATACTTTTCACTTTTAACTGATTTAGTCATTAACAGTTTATAGTTAACTGACTATGATAGTAAATTGATTTGGGTTTTAGGAAAATAGTTTACTAATATAAAATGTATGTATAGGCACTGATGCAAAAAAATGTTGGACTATGAGTCCAAGTAATGAATATAGATTCATGTAGTACAAGGTGGCACACTGACATAATCGTTAGCACCTTGGCCTTGAACGTCCAGGTTTCATTCCCTTTTTGGGTCTGTGTGGAGTTGGCATGTCCTTCTGTAGTTGGTAGGTTCCTCCAAGTATATGTAGATTAGTCTAATTGTCTATTGTGTCCTTGTTGCCTGCAATGGATCGGCATCCCGTCCAGGATGTACCCTGCCTTGTATACAGAGTCCTCTGTGATAGGCTCCTGGCCTTCTGTGACCCTTTACAGGTTAAGTGGTATAGATAGTGAGTGGGTGATTTTTCTATTTAAAATCATACTTTTTTTAGGAATTCAGTGACTTGTACGCTTCATGTCCAATATAGTTAATAACAGTAAATAATTTCAATATTTTTAGACCATTCAATAACTATTTATTAGCTGGGGAAACTCATTAAATGTTAACTTTCATTATAAAGTTTGTCCAACTTTTGTTATTATTCATTTTAATCATAGTGTGATTGGACTCTTTTCCTCTTTTCCTCAAAGGTTCTATCAAGGTGTGATGTTAAACTGTTGTTTATTCATTTAATTTATGTGGTCTTAAGACATCCGTAATTCATTGATTTGTACCTGTCTAATGTGTAGTTTCAATAAGCTCACTTTTCATGGGAACATTTTTGAAATCATTGATGAGCTACCGGAATACATGCTAAGCTTCCAGAGTTTGCTAGGTGTGTCTAAGTGATTTCTAGATGTGACATGGTGTGGTCTAAGGTGTGTCGTGTAGTGAATGGAGCTAAGAGAAGGGTGAGTCAAGAATGTCATATGGCAGGTCTGCACGCCTGATCTCCAGCCAGTTCCACTTGCCCAGGCTAGGTGCGGAGAACAGAGAACTGTCGTCTGGCAGCAATGTACATACAGCCAGTTCAACTTACCACTCATGTAATTGCTGAATTACTGGACTAGCTTGCTCTCATCAGAGGTTCACTCCCAGGTTCCACCCTGAGCTCTGTGGGTAGTCGAGATGGAGGTACTATAAAATATGTGAATATGCAGTGCCGTGTTTTTCAGTACTACAGTGTAGCAAGAAAATGGATTCTCTACATAGATTACATAACTCTTGCCCGTGAGGCATTGTGTTGATGCATGTTTGAATCCGGCAGGAAGTATGTGGAGATGTTTGTTTCTTTATTTGTTAGTGATGTGTGGAAGAAAGCTGCCGGGGTGTTCTCTTGGAGCAGGGTAACTTTGCTAGCATGGGTGTTTAAACACCTAAATTGACACTGACTTGTAAAGAAGGATGCATAGAAAAGCACTGAATTAATCTTTTTTTTTTTTTTTTTTTTTACTTTGTAGAGAATAAGAAGGACTTCTGATTCTATTTTCCTCTCATTCTTCTGTCCTCTTTATTTTTCCAGATTCCTTTTTTTCCTCTTCGCCTGTATCTCTCATTCAGTCTTCTCAAGGCAAGTGTATAGTTTTCTTCTGCTGCTGGCCTGCTTTTCTATCTTTTTTTTTATCTTTTCTTCTGTGTCTTCTTTTGTTTCATCTTTTCTAAGAATGCCATCTCTTGCTCAGCTGCAGCTCTGTTGCTCTCAATCCCTCTCTCTAGTGCCACCCTCCTGAGTAGGTAGCCACAGCATAGTATTTAGTCAAAGTGAAACTATTTAGGATATTCTGAATACTTTGTCTAATATTACAATAAGACAATGAAGCAGGACAGGAATTTAACTGAATGAGCCATTGTTTAATTTGTGGGAACAAAAGTAATTAGCAAAGACAAAGACATGCATACTGTGCATGCCGTGCCTGTAGTTATCTACTTACTCTGCAGTTAAAGCGAGTACTTTCTTATTCACATTGCTGCTCATGGATTTTGGACCAAATTAAAATGGACATTCACTTTAAAGCATGTGTGTCAGCTTGGCACAGTTGAAATTGTGCTCTGTAGCAACCCCCAGAGGTACTGTAATATGACCTGGCAAGGGTCCTCTGGCGCACCTGATAGTCCTGCACGTCGGAATCCTAATGAACTGCCAAGTCCCACCTGTTGGCATCTGTTTTAATTTTTGTAATTACTGCCCATATGCATCCTTGAGTACCTCCAGTATTCAAGATGAACTTGTTCACTTCATTGCTGATTTAAAAACGGGAGATTTAATGGAGTCTTGTGTGGTCATCACTCACCAAATTTAACATTGGCTACAAACAGGAATACAAAGCCCTTACATATGCTTAAAATGTGCAGCAAGTCTCGCAGCAGCGGGCACATGTTAGAATGACGTTGCTGTGGATCTGGGATAATCCCAAGATTGGCACACTTATTTTAACATGCCTGAGTTCAAGTTCACGTTGTATAAGAGCAGAATTCTAAAAATGGATCGGGTTGGTATCCCTAAGGAATCCTGTCCTTGATGTTCCTCCTGAGCCACTGACTGTGTATGGAGGCACCTCCCTCCCATCTTTACTGGTACTGCAGGTAGAGTGACACAGGGAAGGGATCGACTACAAGGCCTGCTCCAGGCTGTCCCCTCCATGGCTAAGGCTGCTAGCTAAACATTTCTGCTTATGCATGCAAAATCCTGGCACAAGTTAGGATAAGAAATTTGAATAGGAACCATTAAGTTTCCATAATTACCTATTTTGTCATATTTCTGCGTTGCCATTTTAGATGAAATGCAGACACAAAATTATTATAGCGTTTATAATAAGCGTTTTAGGAAACATCTGCAACAAGTTTACCAACATGAATTGAATAGTGCATCCTCTTTTGGACAGCATGCACGTGTGGTGGTTCTGATATATCAGTGTTTGTGTGTATAGACTCATTTAGTCTTTTTGGCTTTTACAGATGTAATTCATTTATTTCTTTGTCGTAATTTTGCGCTGTGTAGTGTCGCTTGTATGAGGTGTTAGACGCAGCAGTAAGAGGACACGTTTACTCCATGTTGAAGACATTATTTCATATCTTTCAATGCTATCTGCACTTTGTAAAGGAAGCATCTTCCATTCTGTGTTTATTTGAGTCTTAAGGTATACATTATCCAACTAGCATGCAAAGAATAAAAGCAATCCATTAAACCTTGCAATGCATGACTGCTTCAGCTGCATCAAAATGGATACTAAGCATCCTGGGAATGCTGTTTAAAGTACTAGTTTAACTGCTGATTGCTAAAGTTTTTGGGGTCTGCCTTTGGCTCAGAATAATGTCCTTCGAAAGGTTTGTTTTTCAAACATGTGATTTTATTAAATTAAACGCTTATCGAGGTGAACAGTTTGCATTCACCAGAGCTGCAAGTTTGGCCCTCCACTTTAGCATATCTTTATGAAAATAGTGTGCCTTGATTTTTGTTTCCTCCCCATTTTCCCTCTCTTCCTTCCTACTTGTTTAACGGATGCAGACAAACGGGTGGCACCAGACTCTGAGAAGCCATCAGAAGGTGTGCCTACCTCACTTCGCTTTTCCTCCCAACCAAGTTCTTTTTCTCCCCTGACCTGTGGAAACGATAACTCAATTTCCTCAATTGGAATCAAGGATCGTAGTTTCCAAGAGAAAAGGGAGCTTTTTGAATCTTCCCTTGGATCTCAAAAACAGGACTCTTCCCCAATAAAGATCTCTCCTGTGTCTGAGCGAATCAAAGCGCTGGAAGCGCTAGCTGCAAAGCAGAACGATTCTGATTGGAGCGATGGAGGGTTTTCTCATTTTAGAGAACGCCACTATGAAAAGTCTCATTCTGAGATACATGGGGTTACTCTTCGTTCATCCGTAAAGAAACGACCCCCATCGAGTGAACAAGATTCTCCAGAATCTCCCTTTGAGATTCTTGGTGATGCCAGACGTGGAAGTGACTTTGAGGATACTGCTGACTGGATGAGAGCTCATTTGCCACCAGCGCCTAACTTCAACATTGGTGAATCGGACTTTGATGAAATGAAGGAGGTTTCTGTTGTTTCTGAATGTCCATCTGATGAGACAAAGAACAAAGATACAGATGTACAAGTAATTCCTTCGTCTTTTGTTGGTGTTCCTGATGAATTCATGGATAACCCTAACGAAATGGCAAAACAAATGGTTGAGTCTAATCAGTCAAAGCAAGAAACCATTGAGGATGATTCAGAATTTGATCTCAGATTTTTACCGACAGCCTACATGTGGGACAAACAAGATAAACCTGACTCAAACACACAAGAACCACTGTTCCTTTCTGAAATTCAGGAGAGTGACATAACTGCATCTGCTGCACCTCCTGATGGTTTTGAAGCTTCTTCCCTGGAGTCTCCAGCTCCTGTTCCCCAGGCTGACTCTATTGCAAAACCACCTGCCTCCGTAGGTGTTGGCTCAGAGGGTATTCAGATCATTGAAGCTGACAGCTCTGGTGAATCTGATAATACAGTTATTGAAGATGCGCCTGGTGTCGTTGAGGAAGATTATGTTGAGTGTGAAAGTTCTACAGACAAGCAGACATTTCCAGAGAAACAGAGAATTCAGGTGCCCATTATTAATGTAATTGAAACAGAGGAACAGGTTCTCAGTGATTATGAAGTAGATCTTGAAGAGGAAGACGATGAGCAGCAATATCCTATAACTCAAGAACCTGCAACAGAGGCTCCAGTACCATCTCAGGAGTTTTCAGACATTTCAAGGTCAGAATTTGAAGAGGATGCTCCAAAAATGGATGATGTTTTCTCCCAAGAAAATATTGCAGATTCCGATGAAGAGTATTCTCCAAAGCATCAGGTAATCCAAGATGATGTTGGCAATGACACAATTAACCAGACCTCTCTTCCCTCCAAGACTCCTATTTCAGAGGACTCTTGCACAGAATCCACAGAGCCACAAAATATAGCTAAAACCACAACAGAATGTCCATTTGACAACGTAAAGTTAGACCAAACTGCAGAAATTGTACCCGACCTCCCACCTAGTTATGAAGATCTCTCAAATGATTTTGAGTCCAGTGACATAGATACATACTTGGATCATTATACTAGTGAAGAGCTGGCTTTAAAAGACCAATTAAATTCTGGTGTGGTTGCTGTAAATAACGGGGATATAAATGAGTTAGTAAAACCTAACTCTCAACACATTGAAAATAGCACCATGCTTGCTCAGCAGTCGTATGAGGACACTGCTGATGAGTTTGAGACCGTTGAAAGTAAACAGAATTATGACACCAAACCTGAGCCTTTTCCTGCTAACATTTCAGCAGATGTCCCTGTGGAGCCTCTTCTTTCTGAGCAGAAAATGCCTAATCTTGAATTAGATGATCAAACTGTAGATATTGAGGACAAGATGATTATAACTGATTCAGGGAATTTTTCTTTGATTGAGGAAGAGGTTTACATGGCCAGGACTGATGCAGAGTTGTCATCTTTCCAAGAGAGTACACCTGCTCAATTTCCCTTTTTTCATGATGATCCATCAGGTAAAATCAGTGATGTGATCTCTGATTTTGTTGCCAATGATATAACTGAGGGACTATTGATGACCAATACGGAACAAAATAAAACAATACGGCATGATGATGATACACGGGTATCTCCAGAAGTCACAAGCAAACCCGAGCACGTAGGAGTAGAACATGAACAAGATCAAATAGTCCAACGTGGAACTCCTGAAATTTGGATAACTGAAGAGCCCACAAACATAACTGAGCTCATTGAGATTGAATCTGAACAAGAAGAAATAATCCAGTGCACTGCTCCAGATACACAGACATCTCCAGAAATCCCCAAAGAACTTGATTCCAGTGAGGAAGAAGTTTCTCCAACAGCTGCAACAGATAGTTTTGTGGAATTTATGAGGGAGTGTTTGAAATCCCAGCAGGATGAGGAGTCTCTGAGCATTGCTCAAGTTGAGACCACTAAGAAGCCCATATCTGTTGCTCCCCCTCCACCTACTATGGTCACGGACTTGGAGCAAGAGTGCCTTACTATCAGTGCTTTAAAAGAGCTTGGGAGTAGCCATGATGAACAAGATGATGTCAGCATTCCTAAAGACATTTCAGTCTCTGCAAAGGATACCTTCTCTCAACGTGTTTTTCAGTCTGAATCTTTCATTTGCCCAAATCCCTCTCTTCACTATCTTCCAAATGAGAACCAGCCAGATGCCTCACTAACAAAAGAGATTGAGGCAATCGACATCTGGGTGGCAGAAGCCTACCACCTTGCAGAGCATGTCTTGGCACTAATACTAACCCACCTGACAGGTAAAGTCTTCCCTTTAGGCTGTCAGCCTGCTAACCCTGCACTCAAAATATGCCCCAGTACTAAACATACTCTCAACATCGTTTAACAATTTGGAACCTACACACAATCATACTCGGCTGCATGCTTTTGAAATAAATTAATCGTTGTGTATAGTTAGTTTCTATAAAATTGGAGGAGAAAGTTTACCGCCCTGGTGCCTGGCCATTTGATAATAGAAAAGTAGCATTTTTCCAAATGGCTTTTGTTGAGCCAATATTATGCATTTTGAACTTGTATAACATATTTAAAAAAAAAACTGGCAGAGTGATTTACATCTGCAGAACATTCACAAGCTGGTGACAATTTACACAACCTACAAAGTAAGGCAACAAAAGCTCTCAAGTTCTGAATTGGTGTGGCATTTTTTTTAACAATTAATTCCAAAAAATTTTTTTGTGTGAAGCACAAACAATTGTTTCAGGCCCTTGGGAGCCTTGCCCAAGATCTCTGAAGAGAGTTGTCTTAAGAACGATACAGTGTACTTGGGCACGGAGAGAATTGGATATTCAAGGAGTCATACCTGACAACTGAAGTAGATCACTGTGTAGACATGGGGCATCAGTGCCATCGGTCTAGCATGCTCCAATCCCATCCTCTGAGCTACACAGCTATAGCTGATAACGTAGGAAGACACACAGAAGTGTAGCTCTTGACGTTTTTTTTTTTTTTTTTTTTTTTCAGAAATGTCAATAATGTTAGGCATAGTTTGGAAAGTTAACTTTCTCGTTCTCTTCTTCTCATGTTTAATGTTGGCTTGTAGCGCTGTAGCTATCGACTATTTTAGTAATCGAGTATTCTACCACAAATGTATTCGAGTAATTGGATAAAATGTACTTTTGCTTAAGAAATTGCTTGAGAAATTGTTTTAGCCCTAGTGGCTTGCGACTAAGTAGTTGCATATTGCCACCTGCTGTAATACCCAGGTGTACCCGAGTACGGAGAACAAAAATAATGTGAACGCTGGCCAGCAGGGGAGTCGGGAGAGGGAAGCGATCAGTCTTAGGTATGTGTAATAAATACTGTTCAGCATTGAGGATTCTGTGAGAATGTCGAGTGGAGCCTTGCTGTGAGTGTATTGATGTTAAATTTATTGTGGAGTGTGGTAATTTTTCACATTTTTATACATTTCATATTTTTCTTTGGCGTTTCTGCCTCTTAATGTTATCTCTGCAGTTGGTTGTGAAGGCCAGGAATAATCTTCACCTCACTAATTCCAAAGTAATATTTATAGGATGTCCAGAAATCAGTACAGATGGAATGAGTACTAAAATGTTATGAAGACAATGACCCCCCCCCCCCCTTGAGAATGAGGGTTGGATGTTGATGGTATACAAAATTTTGTATATAATATTTTTAACCTATGTTTGCGTTTGAGATCATAATTCCTCTATAACCCTACAGGTGCCACGTTCTAAACTATTCACACTGGCAGGCAGGACAGCATTTGGTGTAGGAGCAGCAAATTATTTTGCTTAGAGTTTGTTTAGAATTAAGAAAATCTAAAACAAAATGTTGAATAGGGATATTTAGAAAATTGTGATACCAATAAAAATCAAACCTTTTGTATGGTGATAATTGTCGCTGTCAAAATCATATTTATGGCCGTCACTATGATCTATGCACATTTTGACATTTTCCTACATGTTTCCATAATCTTCTTTTAATTTTGTGAAGCTGCTTTGAGACAATGACCATTAAGTGCTATATAAATAAAATTAAATTGAATAATCATCAGAGACCAGATGATACTATATTCCCATCCTTCAAACACATAGACAGGAATTTATGTAGAGTTTGATTGTTTAATAAATTAAACATTTGTTTATTCTTATTATACTTTTAAGGTGATAGATAAATATTGGCATCCTTAACATCCTTTTAATGAGATCATTTGTGCCATTATTTGGTGTTATCCTAGATAAATGTGTTTTGAATACAAATTGGTACATTTGAAACTGCAAAGGTGCAACTATTAAATGTGTTATTTTTCCGTGTGATTGCAATGTGAGGTTTTTTTTTTTTTTTTTTTTTTTTTTTTAAATCATGCAACCTTAGTAGAGATTAGTGCAGGCAAAACAGGCGCCAGGTCAGTGACCTTGTTTTACTCTGTCAAGGATGTCTATAAAGCTGACTCAGAGAAGTACAGTGTTTTTCTGTCAGGAAGGATTTATTTTGAAGGCTGTGTCAGAATTGATCGTTTCTTGTCGCTCTCCAGGCAGAACAGAAACAGAAAATTGTGCTCTTTTATAGATTTTGTTGCAGATTGCGACCTGAAGTTAGCACAACATTTCTGCCAAATGCAAACTTTGCTATAGGCGATGACTTGCTGATGGTGGTGCTATTTTTAATAATATACATTTGAACTCTCTTGCTCCCACCAGGGTTTGCCAAGGCTGTGTGGTTTTTAAATGTCTGAACTCGCACATGGTCTTGCACCCACATTTTTATATAAACAGCACCTGCGCCTTTAAGAGCTTAACAGTGCCGCTACTGAAACGAGGCCACTGCAGCTTGGCTACTGCTGGGACTTGCTGGTGTATCTGGGGCCGCTTAGGAGAGCATGGGAGAGAAGAGGGGAGGGATAATGAATGAGCACTCAGTGCAAGCTGGTTCCCCCTGGGCATTAGCAAAGCATGCTGGGAGAGTCAGACCCCTGCAGTGAGCGAGAAGGAAACCCCACGCTGGTGCTCATTGTTTTTGAAACGGAGCAGTGAAAACAATGGTGTGCTTTGAGGTTTTGTATCGTCGGCCTTGGTCCTTTTGTGTTGCAGTTATGTCACAATGACACAGTTTTGAAAACATTTTTATCATGCAGCTTGTTTCTAGCCGCATGATGGTATTTTAATAGATAGATGGCAATAGAAATTATGAAAAATATTATTGTAGTGGATAATATACTCTCTTCTTTAAGTAATGTTCAGAAATGGTGAACATGCAAAATGAAGCAAATTGTTTTGTCTCAATCGTAAAAACACAAAATCTGACCTAGATGTATTTGCCCTTTTAGTAAAAGTTTTGGTTGTAACACAATCCCATTTAATTATTTTTAGTTTTTAAAAAGTATAAAATAATGAGGTAAAAAATTAAATGCAGAGTTACTTTCTCCCAAAAAAAAAATTTTTTTTCAACCATTTTATTACATTGAGTCATGTGAGACATGCCTTTACTCAAACCTATATTTTATTTCCCTTTCTTGAGGTATGCATTTGATTATGCAGTGAAATTGATTGTTTCTACAGAAACCATAATGTATTAGACAAGGCAAAGAACCTGGCACTGTTGTCAGCAAATTAGGCACATTCAGATCAGTCAGGTTCAAGACTTCAGCAGTGCTGCTGTGGTATAAAATACTATTAATGATGTGATTTCGAAGTGGCATAGAGGTTCGCGTAGTCACCTTGCACCTCCAGGGTCCCTGCTTGATTCCCACCTCTGTGTGCATGGAGTTTGCTTGTTCTTCCCATGCTTGGTGGGTTTCCTCCAGGTACTCGTTTTCTCCCACAAAGACGTGCAGATTGGGCTAACCAAATTTCCGTGTGTGTGTGTGTGTGTGTGTGTGTGTGTGTGTGTGTGTGTGTGTGTGTGTGTGTGTGTGTGTGTGTGTCCTGTGACCGATTGGCACCCCGCTTTGTGCCCAGGCCCCTCTCCGCCACCCTGTATACAGGATAAAACGGTATAGACGATGAGTGATGTGATTTAGTCAGTGCTACAATTCCTCATATGAAATCTGTATTTTCAATGAATTAATATATTCCTTTAAGGTGCTTTATAAATGCACCGGCTGCTTCGTGCTAAGTATTTCTGTGTATAATATATACTGTATGCTTAGAGGTGAGAGAGACTAGAGTCTAGATTATTTCTTGAAATGTAATCTGTGCTTGCATGAGTCAGATCTTGTGCTGTAGTGTAGTGGAGGCGTTCTAGTACAAAAAGGAGGAGTTCTAACTGGAACCAAAGATCAAGGTTGTGTGGAAAGTCTGGAACTCTGAGCAAGCTTGATGACTGACTCGAAAATGTTACGCAATCACATGATCGTCACATAAGCGTGATGTTAAAGCACATGCACTACACAGGAATCTCTGCAGAGCTGTCGGTTATATAAGACTTTCTCAAAAGGTTCCTTTAATGCTTCCTTTAGGGAACTTTTGGCCTTGCATGATGGACAAAATAAATTACAACTCTTGATTCCCAGGTCAAATGTTTTAGCTAATAATAAAACATAAATGTCTTAATTTAGGTTTGGGCAAGGTTATGCATGATTTATTAATTTCTTTTCTCTCCTTTTCACACTCACACACTCACACACTCACACACACACACACACACACTACATACATTTCCACAAATGCATCCACACACACACACACACACATACATTCTTTGTCTTGCAGTGCATGACTTGGTATACTGGCGGGACCCCAAAAAGTCAGGCGTGGTCTTTGGCATTTCCCTGCTACTGCTGCTGTCTCTGGCAGCGTTCAGCGTGATCAGCGTCATCTCCTACCTGCTTCTGGCACTGCTTTGCGTTACCATCTCCTTCCGTGTTTACAAGTCCGTCATCCAGGCCGTGCAGAAGTCCAGCGAAGGACACCCCTTCAAGTAAGACAAACCATTCGGAGCTTGACTTGGTAATGCATAAGAAGTGCACAGGCTTCAATATCACACAGGTTTCAATGGTGGAAATCAAATTAGAGATAAAACAGTGACTACACTTTGTTTAAAATTATGTATTGTTGTGACATATTCCGATCGATTTGGGGGACTTATTTGCACTGTCAATATCCTGCAGCCATTTATTGCTCAACATTGCCCTGGTTTTTAGTTTGATCTAGACAAGGTTTTAAGTAACGCTGATATGACCAAATCACTCAGTGCTTTTCAATAATCTCATGTCTAACATATAAAGCATTTTTCCTCTTTGTATAGTGGTTTGTTTTTAGACAGAGCACTCGCACTCGGGTTCAAATCGAGAACCCAACCATAAATTCTTTTCAATTCTCATAACCTCAGTATGTTGTTAAGCTCAGGTCATCAGCACCGAATAATTTATTGGTCTGGCAGGAAGTCTGATCAAGGTTGGAGATATATATATATATATATATATATATAATTTTTTTTTTTTTTTTTTTTTTACAATTTGGACAGGAGTTATACATTTAACTTTATTTTATTTTGGTTGGGGTTTATAATGGTCTGGGTTGAACTGAAATTAACTGCTTATTTCCCATCCAGAGTAAAATGTTAGACATGACATGCCTATATACTTTTTATTTGATTTATTTATCTATTTATTTATTTACTTATTTATTTTTACCAATTTATAGACGTTTAGTGTATTTTCAGGTATTACCAAATCAGAATTGAGCCATATAGGATTTTTTATTTTTTTTTAACAAGGGGGAAATTTGACAAATTTCACAAGCTCACTCGGTTATTGCTATCATTAGGGTTTTAATGGTTGGTGTGAGATTTGTGCTATTGAATGATAGTTCCTTAAGGTTTTATCCTGCACCAATGTTGGGCAAATTAGTCTTTTTAATCTATTTTGGCACATTGGTTAGCAAAGAGTTTAAATTTTCTAGGCTAAGGTCTGATTGAAACCGTGTGTGTGTGGGGGGGAGGGGGGGGGTTGGGGGGTTGTTCAAGGATCACTAAAAATAAATTAATTTTGATAGTGTTGCCTTTTTTTCTGAAAGTTATTCTGCCAGTTTAAGCAAAATGGCAGTGCCAAGCTTGTAACCAATACATTTCTGACCGGTTGCCATAGTCATGGCCGTATGATTTAATATAATAATTTTTTAAATAAACAAATATGTGAATATATTATGAATACCATCATGTATTATAACCAAACATGTTCGTTTTTGCGCTCCATTTCCATCTCTGCTCTTTTCTGCCTGCCAAAGAAAGCCACAGAGATAACGGAGGGTGTTTCTGTAGTATGTAGTACTGTAACTGCAGGGATAATTAGGTTGACCTGTATGCTTGTGGCAGGGAACTGATGGAGAAGGATGTCAGCTTGTCTCCTGAGACCTTCCGCAAGCACGTGGATGGTTGTCTGGCCTACATCAACCGTGGACTAAAGCAACTGAGCCGCCTCTTCCTGGTTGAAGACTTGGTAGATTCCCTCAAGGTCAGTTAATCAGAATTAAGTAGAAAGCTACGCAAGTAGAATTTAGAAATTAATTATGCCATGCTAAAGACTACACATTAAAATAATTAATAAAACACATTCTGTTAGTTTCCCACACCTCAGTTACACCGAGTCGCCCTTTTCTTAAATACATCGCTACACAAGCTGAAATTTATATCATGCACCCTGTTTGTATGAGGGAGATGTGTTGATAAGCCTCTGTGATCATGTGATGATGGCGGGTGGGAGCCGGTGGTATTCAGAGGAAATAGCGCAGAGATTTAAAGAGCTGGAGAACTGACCTAGAACACTCTGCCCTCCAGAGAGAAAGGAGTGGTTCAGATTCTATAATTGGCTGCCTTGTCGTTATACCTCACGTTCATGTACAATAAAACTATTCATAAGCAGATGATTTACTAATAATCAAGCCTAGGTTGGGACAAATCTGTTCGTTTGTGTTTCACTAGGACTTTACTAACTGTATGTGTTTTCTTGCTTGCCTTTTGATCGTTTCAGCTGGCCGTGGTCATGTGGTTGATGACCTATGTGGGTGCCGTCTTCAATGGCATCACCATCCTCATTCTTGGTAAGCATTGACTTAAATATTAATTGAAATAAGTGCTAATACTCTAATCTGAGTTTATTAGGAAGTGTTTTTTTTTTTGCAGTGGACATCCTTGCCTTTACTGTACCACCACTGTATGAGAAATACAAGGTAAGTGCACACTTAAAATTCACCTTTGTCATTTTTCATTACGTTGTTCGAGATTATTCTTTCTATAAAAGTATGAAATGTCAAGACATCCTCTGCAGCTGCATTAGATACAGTCTGGAAATTCTGTATCATTTGAGCTTTTACTCCAGCTTCCTTTTCTTTTTCTAAAAGTTATACTGTGACCTCAAAACCATGATAACCCACTTTCATGTCCTGATTGTGACTTAAAATGAAAGCCTGCAACACTTCAAAATCTGGCTTAAATTTTGTTAAAAGGAGATATTTGCTTATTAATCTATTTTTTGTTTGTTTGTTTCACCCAGACTCAGATTGATCACTACATTGAACTTGTACGCACTCATGTTAACACTGCAGTGGCCAAGTAAGTTTCTTTACATTATCTAAATATTTAGTGAGCAGTAAGTATGTATAATGCTATATGTAAGGGAATAAGAAAGGACAGGGTGGTATAATGGTCTTTCCAAGCGAAATTTTTAAAGACTGCATGTCTTAAGTGTCTTGAAGAATGTATAGTCATATTTGATGTTATTGAACATGCATGAGACGGCTATAAAAAAGCCATTCCCACATCAAGAATTCTCTCACCTTTATTTCCTTTAAAGGGAAATAATGGGGAATACAACAAGAGTAAATGGAACACATTTTGAAAAACGTCACATTTTTCCTGACAGTTTTAATGTTAAAACCCTAGGTGTCACAGCGATAATTTATTATTATTTTTTATAATTGTGAATTGGTGCACCCATTAATAATTTCCAAAATGTGACTAGTTACAGATTGCCACATGACTGCAACAGGATATTGATTAGATGTAACTTAAGAACTTCATCATGAGTTAGTCAAGGATATAAAGGAGCTGAGTAAGGATAGAATTTATAATCTGGAATAACTTGTCCAGAACATTTGAAAAGGTTTGTGGTACCGTGGGTTCTTATAGCAATTTAGCCCAAAAGAACATAAAATCATGCAGATTTCATCGATCGATTGGCCAGTGACTGGAATCTGACGTTTTCTTTTTCAAGCTGAATCAGCTGATCACTCTCGGATATATCGGATTCCATCTGCGGCCAGAAGCTTAGGGAGCAGATTAGCCATGCTCTCTGGGTAACGATGCACTCTCAAATCAATCGTAGCAAGTCTAGCAAATCCTGGGAGTCTCCTCTTTATTATTCTTGCCCTGCAGTTAAAAAAAAAACTTGTGTCTTAGAGCTAGTATGTGATCACTCACCTTCACGCTCCATGTTAGCTATTGTTCTACAACAAAACTCAAAGTCCTGTAACATTGTGCAGAAAATTTATAAGTCATCGAGGGATTTAAGTGATCTGTAAAAGATTAGTATGTATCGTACGTATGACATTCTAGGGAAAAGCTGGGTTTGAAAAAGATGGATAGGAGCTTACGGTGACATCTAAGCATTAATGAATATATTCTTGGAAAATCAAAATCTACAGTGCAACAATTATTAGCCCTTAGAAATTAAAATAAACAATTTTTATTAGTAGCAGTATTTTTATTATATTATATTACCCATATAACCCATATTAAATGTTTATCGCTGCAAATTTCTATTTATGAATGTGTTCATTTGTTAACTCAATTTCTCCCCCCCTCGCTCCTCTCCCTCTGCAGGATTCAGGAGAAGCTTCCCAAAGCAGCAAAGCGCAGTAAAGCAGAATGATGCACCTCTCTCTCCTCCTTTCATGACCACCTCCAGTATCCCTGTATCTCTAGGTTCTACCCCTCCCCAGTTTAATCTCTCCTCATAAACCTCTTACCAGCCATGTGCACTGAACCAGCTAGTCTCTTTAAAAACAAATCTTTAAAGCTTCTAAATATTCTTCAATGTTAACTCTGAGGCTTAATTATGAGCATTAGGGAAGATGCTTGATAAAGACGCTTACTGAAGCTGGTGACTCAAATGCAGGAAATGATGTAATTCCCCAACTGAATGTCCATTTATGGGCAGGTTGTGTGAACTAGATTGAATCTGTGACCTGGTTTTGGAGTGTCCTACGAGTTGATGAAATAAAGACACGGGTTTGATTTGGATGCAAATGTTTAAAAAAATTAAGGAAAAATGGGCAGAACGAAGCAGGATTTTAATACATCTTCACCTTAAAGACACTGATTTATTCTAAATCTGTGGCACACAGTTATACTAGACTTGCATATAGAGATCGATATGGATACGGACACTACATCAGCTGGGACGATTCGCTCTAGTTCGCTTTTCCTGTAGCGTTCATTTTTAATTGTGTATGTATATATAAGGTTACAACAAGCTCTTTGCTGTGAAGTAGTTTGCATTGCTTTTTATATTTAATATCAAATATCCTATGGTGTCTGTTTAAGACTCAGGCTTTTGTTCACATGTTTAATTGTGTTATGATTATGACTTTTAGGTCACATATAGAGTAGCTGCTTTTGACTCCCCAGGCTGGCATCCTTAACGAGTATTATTAATATTCTTATGCTTGAGTTATTTGTATAGAATGTTCAGAGCTTCAGCATCATGGAGACGATGGTGCAGCCTGTTACTGCTCTGAAGACAAAGAGGAAGAATTTGTGATTTGTGTCGGCATCCCACATAAAAAATGGTCTTTTTCGCTGATCTGGAATCAGTCTTGGGTGCCCTCAGCTCAGCAAACACTCTAGATGGATTTGAATTGGTAGATTAAAGGTTTTGTTAATTTAACACATGCCAAAAGCTGGAAACACACATTCATATTTGCATTCGTTTACACGGTTGGGTTTCACAAGAAAGCTGTTACGATAGAGCTATTTTAACATGACTAATGTGGCTTCAAACATTCACATCTATAAGGGAGTTAATTATATAAGAGGAGAAAAACTCGATGCACTTTTCTTATTGCCTGCTCTATATTTGGCACTGGATATTCTACCTGACTCTTGGCTTTAAATGTATCTGGAAGCACTGTTATCGTAGGCTTCAGTGTCAAAAGTACACCTGTATTTAATAATGCACCAACGTATAAAGCACCGGATTAATGGAGTAACTACTGCTAATACTACTACACACGTCTACCATCTGCTGAATGTTTCCTACTAATATTTATGCAGAATCAAGTGTCGCGTGCAACCCTGTGTGTTCATTTTGGAACCCGTTTCATCGCATTGCAAATTCGCTTCATGTGGGTTGTTTCATGAAGGTTTAGTTCACTACATGGCACTGATGTATAATACACAATATCACCCTTAAAGCTTGACCATAGTCTCAGAGTAGAAGATCCTGAATATTTATTTAGGGCTTGTATATATACCCCCCCCCCGGTCCCCTCCATGTATGCATGCACACCTACACACACACACTCATGAACAGGTGAAAGTATGCTTCGTTTATTTCCGTACCCTCATGTTGCTGAACTAACCGGCTTCGGTGTGGTGATGCTTAAATAGTTTTTTTTTTTTTTAAATACAAGTTAAACATTTATTCTTCATTCCTTACTTTGAACTTAAAAAAAAAAAAAAAAAAAAAAAAATTTTTTTTTTTTTTAAATAGGTCCAAACATCTCTCTTTCAATCTATATAGTGTCTTATCTTTCTCCGTAGTGTTTGTTACAAACCTTTTTTTTTTTTTTTTAAACTTACTCTTAAAATCTGTCAGCATGTTTGCTGTCATTTCTTTTGAAGTTTCTCTCTTGGGGAGGGAGTTGCAGAAGTCATGTTTTCTTTGGTTTTTTGCTTTTGAGTCTAGATGTGATCACTAATATCCATGCTCAGTTTGTTAGCAATGAGTTAAGTTCATCTGGGAGCTTTGGAAATAAAAAAGGGGGTCAATGTAATTGTCAACATGAAATTAATAAAAATGTTAAAGAAATTGCTTTTTCATTCAGTACGAGTTTTTTTTTTTTTTTTTTAATCATTAGCAGATCTTGTCAGTCTCTGAAATGATAAACGTAATTTTAGTGTTTTCCAAGTTACACAATGATAGATATGCATTGAAGTGTGTTTTTCTTTGCAGCGAGCATAGCGCATAATTGAAGCACCAATAAAGTTTCTGTTCACGACAGCCTGCCAGGCTCATAATTAATCATAAACATCCTTTGACATGAATGTGATCATTTGAACGCCATCTGGAGTCCGAACAACACAGACTTAGAATACAGAGCGAAACAAAAGGTATGCACGTAAATAAATTAAGACATCAAGTTTTCATTTTAACTGTTCACAACTTCACTTAAAAAATTAAATAAAATCACACAGATGTCTTAAATTCCACTCAACTGAAATGGGTTGCATCAGTTTATAGAGAATTTAATGCATCATTTAGACTACAGTGACTAGTCAAGTCCCAAAAGAAAGCAGAATCAACATTATAGATGGCAAACCCAGATTACACACTCCCTGAGACATGGACTTGTGTCCCTTATTTATATGATGCAGCAAATGACCTTAATGTTTAATACAACATGAATCGATGATCTTTGGAAAAAAGAAATTACATACCTAATCAATAGGTAATCCTTGACAGTATTTTCTCATGTGTGATATTCATTAATAATGCGTTACTAAATAATTCATTGAAATTCATGGAACATTTTCTCTATGCACATTGTATGCTTTACAAGGTGCCTCTGTACATGTCATGCTTCATACCAGTTCCCTTGGTCCCCCCCATACCAAGTGCTTTAAGTGCTGAATGTGCGAACCACTGCATTGCTGACCCCATGCAAAACGATCCCTCTGGTACTTTAAACCCTGCTATCTGCAGCGATCAATAAATCTTACCAAAGACTGCACTATACAAATACGGATGCATAAAAAGGTGCTGGAGGGGGGGAGAGGGGGTGGAAAAAAGTCCTTCATCAATATTCAGGCCAGTGACAATCCTCTGTAGAAAGCAATTAACATTTCTCCACCTCCAAGCAGATGCCTGTTTAATACCAGAAACCATGTTATGAAATCATAAATGAAAAGTGCACAAAAATGTATCAAGCTTACATTCTCAACTAAAAAGCTGTGGAGATCATATTTTTTGGCTTGTTCCAACAATCTTCTTCCTGAGTGCAAGAAAGCATGCCTCAACTCGCATCGATCATTCAGGCTGCTCGATCTCAGCCTTAGTGTTCGTCTGTGCTACGTGACTGTGATCCGAGCCTGAGAAGCAGTTGTCCGAGTGAGCGAAGTGCAGAGTTGCTTGGTTGTAACCTTCCACTGCCTGCTGCTTCTGCTCAGGACTGTAGTACAGTGAATGAGGGTGGACCTGCTGGATGTGTCTCTTGATCGTGCTCACCTTCAGAGTTGCTAGCGTGGCGCCGCATACCATGCAGATCAACCCATGCCTTCTGCAGTCGTAGTCCATCAGGTACTCCATGCGCCAGTGCACCTGGTAGTTACGCCGCTGGTCCTTGCCTGGGTAGTGGGTGTTTCGCCCTATGATGGGTGCTGACATGACCTTTGACCTGTCACCATCTTCCTTTTTAATGCCACTCTGCTTGCCAGATGGTTTCATGGACAGCTTCTTGCTTTCAACAAGTGTGTCACTGGGGGCTGCTTTTTCCAAAGAAAGAGAGAAGTGGTCAATCTAAAGTACTACGAATGGAACAAATTTCACTGCAGGACTGAAATCTATGTCCATTTCACATGATTAATTTTATGGATGAATATAGTCTAGTAGTCTATAATAGTGCTTAAATCACACATACACGATATATGTGGAAAATGGAGATTAAACTAGGAAAGGAAGGAAGAATGTGTTACATCAATGTTGTCAGGTTCCACGCAAATTGTGTATTATTTTACTGCTTCAATGGCAGTATGGTGGCATAGTGTTTATAAATAAAATTTATAAAAAATGTATTAATCACTTTATATTTGAAGCAAATAGCAAAGTGATTCAAATTATTTTAATCCAAAAGCTCTGATAAAAAGATGATTTTAAATCTGGTCTTAAAACTTATCAACAGTCTGTGGCATCCTCAGATACTCTGGGAGAGCATTCCACAGTCTAGGTGCAGCTAAGCAAAAGCACAGCTTTGCACAGTTTTGCACTGTGGTCATGTACCTTCAGGGTCAAGGGTTCAGTTCCTGGGTCTGTGTGTGGATGGAGTTTGCGGATTACGTGACTTTGTGTTCTCAAATTGCCCACTTTGTATGTGTGCGAGTATGCCCTGCGATGGATTGTCCCCTGTCCAGGGTATACCCTGCTTCATGCCCAAAGTCTCCTGGGATAGGCTCCAGGCCCTCCCGCGACCCTGTACAAGATAAGTGGTATAGAAGATGAATGAATGTACTGATTCAGTATCTACAAGCTGGACATATAAATCTCTTTAGTGAGCCTTTCTCTCTGTGTTTTAGTACAAGACACATTATTTTGTTAGAGCAAGTAAGAGAATTTATATATGCACATAATATGATGAGAACTCCCAAGACTGGGACTAAACATCTGTATGGCCATAAGAAAAAAAGGCTGAAATTTGCTAGGGAGTCTCCAATAAAGATTGGACTTTGGAGCTTTGGGAAAAGGTCATGTGGTCTGTTGAGTTCTGACTGAGCACATACCAAAGTGATGGGTGTGTCAGGGTAAGAGGGGTAGCACATGAAGCAATGCACCCTTCAGGCGTAGTGGTGACTGTACAAGACTCTGGAAGCACTGAGTTTGAATCAGTTGGTCAGGTCTAGTCTCAGCAACGTTATGTGGAACATGCAACTGAATGTACTGAATGACTAGGGTATAACATCAATGTTTTTCTTCCCTGATGGCACAGGCATATTCCAGGTTTCAAACTATAAAAGAGTGGTTCTGAGAGCAAGAGGAATCATTTTTACACATGAACTGGACACCACCATGTGCTGTAAGCAAAGCTAAAGGTGTTTGAACAAAATCTTAAGAGTTTGCACCTTTTTTGTCAGTGTATATACTTATGGAACTTACAGCTAGCTTTAGACTTCCATTACACTGGCATTTTGTATCAACAGATACAATTGATTGTTAGAAAATCTGGACTACTCCTTTAAATGTAATACCAGGAGGCTGGAAACAATTTTAGGCTGTGATAATTCAGCTTAGTGTTATGCTATTTCACCCTGTGAAGTTTGCATCTTTACCCGGGTCCAAGTGTGTTTCCGGCTCCTCCGTGGCCCCGTCCTGGGTCCAAGCACTGGCTATATCTTCTCTCTCTCTTTGGCTGAGATTGCTGGTCTCAGGGTGGCAGTCTTGTATGTGTCTGCGAAAGCTGCTAACTCTGATCACAGGCAGCTCCTCAGAACACACCATGCAGTAACACCCTGGCATGCTTGGCGGTCCAATAGCAACCAAATAATCAAGCCGTAGATGCCATGGGCAGCTGTTTTTTAACCTGGTGGTGGGGTTGAACAGAGTAGGAGCATCAGAGCCCCTCTCAGACCCTGTATATGGCTTTGTGCTGTGCTGAAGAGAGTCAGGCTCTGTGGAAGGGAACTGTCCTGGGCTCAGATCTTTGGTGTTTGGCTCAGTCTTGATGTAGTCTCTTGGAGCGTCTGTGGAAGGATATGTATGGAAAGGCGATGCAAATGTATCTTAAGTCAGAACATAAACATAAAAGTGACACTGTATACTGCATATTGTGTGTTCTCAACTGCAGAGCTGAAAGTGTAAAGATGCCGCAGTAATAAAAGACAGAGCACAAGTTTGGTATTGAGCAAGACGGGGTTAGATGAGGAACATATGACCAAATTAACAGGAAGAAAAACAAATGGGGACCAGGATATTTCCAAGACCTAATCTAATGAAATACTTTAATGTTTAGCTGTTTGGTGTTTTAGTGAAGGGAAATATTAATCATGCAGGATAATACCTCTTTTGAAAAAAAAAATCTATTATTTCTTTTTCCTGTTTATGTTTTTACCCCCACATCAATGTATCTTTAAATTCCCTTCTATGTTATTCACTTCCTGTGACTTCTCTACACTTTCCTGTCCAAAGATTCCAGGTCAGGTGTTCTCTCACCCTGGCTTTGGGCCCAGCTCTGCAGAATGCGATGTTTCTCCTCTGCGCTGTAGACCAGTGAGTTGGGGTGCTGCTCCAGCACATGGTTCTTGATGTGGTCAAGATGAAGTGAAGGCAAGGGACAGCTGCACACCATGCACACTAGCCTGCTTGCCTCTGCCTGGTACTCCATTAGGAACTCCTGCCGGAACCAGGCGTGCAATGAGTCGTTCACGTACCGCTCTAGCATCTCCGCTGACACACCCTGAGTCTCCTGAGCAGATGAGGAGCTCACCATCCTGGGCTCAGGCTCAGCTTCAGTTTTAACTATCACAGCACTGCCAGGCTTGTCTGAGGAAAAGGGGGAAATTATATCATATCTGAAGTCTACCTCTACAAGTAATACTGCATGGATGAGTAGACAAGGTTTATAAAGAATATATGTTTGTGAACTTAAACACAGCTCATCTCTTATATTAGTGCATTTTAATGAGCGGACCCAAGTAACCTGTGCCATTGCCAGCCGGGTGCACAAGAAAGGCAGTGGGCACACTGGGCACATTAAAAGGGGATATACCAATACCATTATGACATAATTTTAGAAAAAGGGGAATTTTATGTTTAGACCTCCAAAAAGCCCCAGATGCTGGAAAAAAAGCATCACACCATGATGTCACTCAATGTGATGTCACTCAATATAATGTAACACAAAGTTATTAACCACTTTTTGGCACAAGTTTAAGGCGTCGTCACGGCTGACCCATTTGAGATGTCAAAACCTCTCAATAATTTTGCATCCTCAATGTACTCAGATTACATATGCCTGGTTTGGTAATGATCATATAAATCCCTAGAAGGAATATATCAAAATCCATTAGGTGCATTTTGCAAACGACCCAAAATAACTGACTTCCTGTTGAGTAGAGACCATAACATGCAATGCGAAGTTGTTCAACTCAGTGAGCATTAAATGTGTACCGGGTTTCGTGTGCATATGTGCAAGTTTGTATGAGCTATGCAGCAAAATCTCATGCGATTTCAGGCTCTCCTAATGGCAGCAGATTCCAACCTGTCTGCTGATTTTCATGAGTTTTTGAGCATCTTAAGGCCTCCAAAATGCCCTGTATGCTTGAATTATAATTATTTTAAATCCTTAGAAGAACAAGAGGACCCTTACACACTATGGTGACACAGGGCTGACGTCATGGTGCTTGGGCCCTAAAAAAATAAGGAATGAAATGAATCCTTTTAACCTGTTTGTTTTATTATACTTTAATTTTTATTCTAATTATTTTCTCTGTTCCTTTCTGTTTGTTTTAAAAACTGTGCTGTATAAAATATAATTTCCTTTATAATTTATTTTATTACGTATAAACATCCAACCTTACAGCTTGTACAGCCTCTTTGGCCCACACACAGCCACTTTAAACTTAAAGCACACACCTGTAGAAAGACTGGCGCATTTCACCGTCTCCTCCGGCTCCGACGTGATGGCTGTATCTGCGCATGATGTCTGACTAGATTCTAGATTTAAATGGTTCTCCCATCCTGAGCGGATCAACTCCTTATCAGACGCACTCCACAGCAAGGAATCGGGATGCTTCTGCCTGATATGTCTCTTAATAGTGCTCAGCTTTAGAGTGGCCAAGGAACTGCCACATACCATGCAGATCATCCCATTTCTTTTGGGGTCAAAGTCCATCAGGTACTCAGTTCTCCAGTGCTCGTGGTAGTATCGGCGGTGGTCTCGACCAGGGATGCGGCTGTGCCCAGTCCGTGATGCTCGTCCTGATTTAGCTGGAGACGTTTTTTGTCTAGAGGGCCCTGGAACAGGGGACAGAAGAAATGGCGATTCGGGACTCTCTGAAACACTCCAGTAGCTTGTCCCTGGTGAATCCACATGAGCTATGGGAAAAGCTTGACTGTCATCTCTAATGTGACCGTTGGTCATGTCCTCTTCACCTGGATAAAACAAAATGAAAATACATATCAATTTCCAGGACTAGTTTATATCCTTAATACCTTTGCATATTTAAATGATGTGGCAGTCTGGATTTGTGGCAGTCAATGATAAAAGGGTCCTAAAAAGCAAAGTGTGGCGCTTGGACAGATGATGTGATCTGAATACACATAATTTATTCCTGTGCAACCAGTTGAAATTAGGCAGGAGATCACAGTCTATCACAGTAACTATTTGGTGATTTTCCTGCCTATCTGGTCTTTACGTTTTGTAGGTGTATTAATAATCAACATCTGACTAACCAAATCGGATAATGACCGTGCGTGTGCACTGGCCGAATACATGTTTAATGGCACACAATACTGCAGTCTGGCACGGGTGCCTTAACAAAACTGTCAGTGGGGGGCAAATTCCAACAGTGCACACGCATGGTTATTATCCGTGTTAGTTATTGTGAGAGACTCACAGTCCACAGACATTTATATACTTATCATTTACCCTAATTTGCATTTACTTTCATTACCTCAGTCTTGCACCACTCAAATTTCACTATTCTGTCCATTGAATATTTATCTTCATTGCCAATATTTGCACATATTCATCTCATTCTTTACATATATTCATATATTTTTTTTTATCCAAGAAACATGATCCAAATATATTTGTCTTCTAGTAAATATTTTGACATTTGTACACAGGAGGTCAAAGAGACAAAAATAAAATTTTTTTTAATGTTTTGCATGATCATCTGGTTACAGTATGGATTTCTTTCCCCCCCCCCTTTTTTTTTTTTACCTATTTTTAACCCTAATGAAATCACACCTATTTGAATGTTTCTGTAAATTGGCCTTTTTCAAGTCAGACACAGATACAAAGACAAAAAAAATATTTTTATGGTGTACATAAAAGTCAAAATAATTTCTATTCCTGCTTGTGAGAAAATCTTTTTCTTTCACAGTTTACTCATTTACTCACATTTAGCGATGATCAACTGTGACACGCCTGTGGGATTACAAACAAATTATGTTTGTGGCTTTGTGCAGATAGTTACTTTATGTCATAATGTGTCATAGGAATATGCAGTGTCATCATCTACTTTTATGGCATACTGTGAGCATGTAGCCTCCTGCTGTTACATTCACAATACATCATAAACGTTGATGATGACACTGCATTCTGCTACATCACATTATGACATAACAGTGGCCTACTGTTACATTCGGCAAGCAACGCCTGTGAAGAGCCTGTGACACGTCTGTGCCTGAGGTACCTGCACAAACACACAAAGCCACAAACACAATTTCTGTTTGATATATAGAGAGCGACAGAGAAGATATTATTGTATTGAGCTGAAGTGGGAATGTAAAACAGTTAAAGGAAATGCAGCACACAGGGTTCTCCAGAATCAGAGTTGGGGAACCTGTGGCCTGCCCAAACAGAGGCCCCGTGTACTTCCGCAGGGACACTCGGTAGATGCGCTCATTTCCGCTGGGTGGCGACTGCGCACCGCTGTACAGGCATGGCATGGCACTGGATTCCGCCTTTGTTTATAGAGGAGCCCATGAAGGCGAGGGGCCATGCTGCTGTGCGCTATTGTTCATCAGCCGGATTAACGCGGCAAACACACACTGCTCTTCGATCTGTCTCGGCACTCTGATCGTGAACCCGGCCGTGTTTACCTGCTGCGAGCTGTGCCGAGGCGCTGTAAGGCGGACTGGCCTCCTCCTCTCCCTCATCGCTTATTATCAATGAGAGGCTTTCCGTCTGGACCCCGGGCTCCGACTCCATGGACTCCTTTTCCTCCATGCCTATCTGATATAAAACCGAATCAAGTCAACGCTCCTCGTACCAAACGCTGTTACGAGCGCAGCATTTCGAAGAAGCACTCGCCGATCGGCTGTAAACCCAACAGGAAGACGCATTCGCCTCTGAGTGTAAGTGTGCGCCGTGTCGCTCTCTGCGCTGGCTCAACTTCACTCAACTTTTACGCGTCCGCGCGAGTTTCCAGTCGCGCTCCACTCCGATCCAAATGCTTATTAATAAATAATCATCAAATGTCCCGTCGCTTCCAAACGGCCTCCTGTGTATGTCTGTGTTTTTCAGTGGCTCTGCTTGTCTTCAGGGTGGGGAGCCGAGCTTTGGGGCCCCTGGGGCTCCTTAAGGGGCTCCTGGGTAAATTTAAAGAGACAGTACGCCTTCACGTGGCTTTCGTATGGGGGGCCACTAAGCTACAGCCGTACAGTTCCAATTCAGTCCAGCTACAAATGCACCATTATACATACAACAAGATCTGTAATCTCTACAGTTCAGCTCAAAATTAATACAACTTAAGCAACACAACAGACGAGCATTTGGCCTCTTGGTTACATGTAGTAATAGTGATATGAATTTGAAGTATGTTTTGCTCAACTTATATTCTTTTTTAAAAAAATAGCTTAGGTATTATCACTCCAAAAAAATTTTTTTAACTGTTGAGACATTTTACCATATTTAAAAGCTCTGAAAGTACATAATCATTTATTACTAAATTATTTGTATTCAGAAGTGTTTGTATTGGCTGGGGAACCTAATTCCTAAACCCACCTGTGAATATGCAGTTTTAAAAATATATTTAAAAAATGTATATTATAAAATTATATATGGTTGGCACAGTGGCTTAGTGCTTAGCACTGTCACCTTGCACCTCCAGGGGTTGTGTTCAGGGTTTGTGTGCATGGAGTTTGCAAGTTCTCCGGTACTCCGATTTCCTCCCACAGTCCAAAAATATGCAATTTAGTCCATCCCTGATTATGTACAATTACATCCTAAATGCTATGTTAGATAGAAACACAAATGTTGTGATCTTACATAGCCATATTAATATACTTGTGTTAACATTAACTAGTGTTAACATTATCTGCGAATGGAGTGTGCTGCCACTACTCACGATGCTCTAGTGTTTCAGCAACCCTTAATTCTGCCTGTCGTGTGTGCTGTGTGTAGTTATGAGCTCGGACTGACATAAAGGTTTTCTCTGTTACTTTCAGTGAGGAACGCCTGTGACACGCTCACAGTCATTAAAGTTTATCATGACGCTGCTTATTATATTATTGCATTATGACATAAAACTAGCCTCTGTTACATTCAGTGACACGCCTGTGATGGAACTACCTGCGCAAACACACAAAGCCCAAAATATAATTTCTGCTTTATATATTGTATATAGATTTGCAATAAACAAATATATAGCGTATATTTGTTTTTGTGTAATATATGTTTTTAAATCCAGGAAAGATGTATGCTAACCCGGTATAAAGCGAAACGTTAAAAGATTAGCTGTGTTGTTAGCAATATTAATTTGTTGTTCTTTTGCTTTATGCCACATTTCGTTGAGTGGGATAAATTTATCTTATTGATAACTAGTGAATTTGCCAGGACAATATGGACCTATTTGCATTACTGCATATTCATACTTGTTAGCATTAATTATAGATAAATAATTTTATAGATACATAAATGTAATATCTGTAATTTTTAGATGGTTCTTAATTTTTTTTTAAAAAAGGTTGTATTTTCAAGCACATTTACTGATGAACATGGTCAAACACTTATTAGGGATTTGTTGTTTTTGGCTGATTCATCATTACAAATATTGTATGAGTGTGTGTGTGTGTGTGTGTGTGTGTGTGTGTATGTTTGTGTATCTAACTGTTAAGCCATATATACATGCTAACCGCCGTTCCCAAAGTGCCTGTAGTATGTGAATGACAGTGTGAGTGTCTACATGTGTTTTCCTTGCGATGGATTGGCACCCCATCCAGCGTGTACTCTTCCTTGTGCCCTAAGTCTCCCAGGCCCCCTGTGAACCTCTATACAGGATAAAGCGATATAGACGGTGCACTTACTCACTGTTAAACCATGTTGGCCAATCGGAAGGCTGAAAACAATTATTATTGGGTACAATACACACTGAGGTCAAACAAAGAGAGATGCTAGTACCCACTTTTACAAGCCAAAAACAGTTTCTAAATATCTCTTGTAAAAGGAGTATAGAAAAGGCATGTTATCAGTAACCTAAAACACAGTTTGCATGTAGATGGAAGGCCAAAATGCACACAAAATTCCCTTTTTAAAAATATCAATGAACAAATTGTTTAGACAGAACATAAATGTGTGTGAAACGGTATATTCATGTCCAGTGTTCCCTACAGAGGGTCCTGGGCTTAACCCTGACCAAGATAAAGTGGTTAATGAATGACCCTTGAAGTGAATAGTCTTCTTTAAATTATTAAAAAACAAGTCATTAATCAGTTGCTAGACTATAAACGAACTTGATCAGTGGTGAATTCCCTCATGTATTTCTCTTCGGCTTACAGTGCACTGTCGCTTTAAGAGTGCTTTACGTTTCCGCGTCCACGCGCAGCAGCAGTTGGGCTCGAGCGTTTACATCCTGGTACTTTGCTCTACATGGCAGCAGCGGGAGAGAAAGGCTGATCCGGGAAGTGAACCTCAGTGTCCTAACTGGACTCCCGTTTAAGCGTCTGTAAACAGTCCAGGAAAGTTAAGCCTAATCGGCAGGTAATGCAGATGCATGCTTTATCATTATTTTTTTGCACACGTCTAAAACGATGGCTTTCTGTCTCCGTGTGAATTGACTTCAAAGGCGGCAGTGAGCGGCGGAGACGCCTGTGCGAGGACAAGAGGAGAGGAGGAAGAAGAACTGATAACGCTGTAGTTGTTAGGTTACAGACAACGACCCGTTTATTGTTATTTCCACGGCGGCCTTTCCAAGTCGTTTATTCAGCCGTGACCATTCTTGTAGACATAATAACAATATAGTTAAATAAACAAATACCAACAACAAAAAAAGAATGAAAGAGAGCCGTCTCCAAACAAATGATTGAGACACAGACGGATAGATGTGATTTAAAGTGACAGTGTCATGTGTGCGTCTTGAACATCCCATATGCATGACTGGAACTAGGTTCCCTTTAGTTCCCTTTATTTTTGTTTCCCGTCCTTCCTAGGTTTCATCATTTCACTTTATCTTTCTCGTATCATAAGCAGGTAAAAATTTGGCTAATTAGCTAAAACATTAAAATAATACAATTATAATTGGAAAAAGATAACCATCTTAAGAATGTAGGGAGGTTCAAGAGTCTCGATCCAAATGCCAAAAGGTCTTTACAATCATGGTCTGGATCTAATCGTTCTTTTATTGTTGGTTCCGAAGTCATTTTTTTTTACTCGCATTCATACATTCATAGCCAGTTCCTGTACCTGATGAGTTTCATAGGAATATTTTCTTGTGTTTAGCCACAAAGTGATCCATGAATAATTCAAGCATAAAAACCATCTAACTTAAGGAAGTCATGAACCAGTGAGAAACAGGTCCAGATGATGACAGATGATCAGGCCAATGATTAGAATCAATATACTTACAGTATACTTATTAGTGTATTTTATATATACATATATATTTATTTTTACACACACATATACTCAGCAAAAAAAGAAACATCCTCTGACTTTCAACTGTTTTTACTTTCAGTAAACTTAATGTGTAAATATTT
>JAQMYJ010000001.1:22918390-22928660 GCA_030014305.1 Clarias laeviceps
GGATTTTTACAACATTATTGTTGAAATACACAGTCCTGAAAAAGGGACGTTTCTTTTTTTGCTGAGTATATATAAAAATACCTCAACATGAAAAATACATGCACAAAAAAATGATGATAGCATCAATGATGGTGTGACTACTAACATCTTTATAGGAAACATAATACTACATATTGCTGCCATAATTAAATTTGTGTTTAAGGGCATAGATGTTGAAGTGTATATAATTTTTTTGGCCCCTGTGAGCATGTATTTGTACACACACACAAGCATACATAGCGTTCTGAAACTGTTATATAGACATTGTGAGCACAGGCTACAGTAACTGCTCAGATTGTTATTAAACCACATGTTTTCATATAATTTGTACACTATAGTGTTAATCAATTTTAGTTTAAATCAATTGCAGCTTGCCAGATATTCTGAGTTATTCAAAGATTTCTTGTTTATATTCTACAAGTTGTATTTTAATATTTTACATGTATTGTTATCTGTATTGTTATATTCTACAATGTATTTTTCTTTTCATTTGTTTAGCTGCAGATTTTGCTTTTGGATGTGACTTTTGGAAGAATTGGAACCATGCTGCAGTTATTTTCCATAAACAGAATTAACGTAAACACAGGGAGGTTGATGGCAACAAATAAAATGTGATGTGACCCAGTGGCAGAGAATGCATTTGTTTTAACAATGCGACACCTTCTTTGAAGGATTTGGTATGTACATCATTGAACTGCGGTGACGGAGAAGGGAACAAACAGCAGGTATGTCTAAGACAAAGACCTTGATGAGGCAACGATACCGCCCTGCGTCGGAATTTGACGAAGTCACTCTGGCCTCTAAAAGGGAATACTGGAGGACTAAGAAAAGGGAGCAGAGAGCAAGGCTGTCCAAGGCCAAGAAGAAGGTTAAAGCTCCAAACACAGGAATCTGTAAACCTGCATGTACAGATGGACGTGTGTCACGCCTGTCTCAGTGTCAATTTAATTCTACTTTGCGTAACAGTGATGGTTCATACCAAACAAGTGTTGCACAAACTCAGACCAAGGGTATGGTGATTTGTAAAAAGGAGGTGGAAAGCTTGACCACTGAAAAATCAAACATGGATGCTTCTATGGTCAAACTTAAAGGGGCACCCCTTACTGAGGGCTTACCACCGCCTGCAGCCTGCTTAAAAGTACATCCAAACAGCACAACACCTCGACAGACACTAAACAGATCATCAGCCTTTAATGGCAACCTCTCAAGTATTTCTCAGATAAGTGCTGTATCCCAGCTAGCACCAAAGTACAGCAAGCAAGCCCCTCAAATTAAATGCTGTATAACACCCAGGTCTTTGGCCTTCACGCAATGTAAGTTTGATAAAGACCAGCCCATCCTAGCAAGAAGTAGTTCAGATACAAATAGAAATGCTGGTGCCAATGTTCAGGTATGCAGCATGGTCATGTGCAAAACCACAGAAGTGGCCATGACTGAAGAGGAGAAGGCTGCTAAGCGTAGGGAAAACTGGCGCATCAAAAAACGAGAGCAAAGGGCAAAACGTGCTGAGAAGCTGAAGATGGAACGAGAGAAGCTGCAAAGTTTTGAAAAAGGACAACAGGAAACAGGGAAGAAGCTTTCCTGTGTTGTCCCAGCACATTCATTATCCGGTGTGAACACAATAGCTTTGAGGACAGCCAAGCAACATTGCTCTGTCATGGCTGTTGACTCAAGACTGAGTGCTGGAAAACCATTACATTATGGAGTCAGAGTGGGAAGAGAGAAATTATCACACCAAACACCCTATAAACCACATTCAGTGAATTTAAAACCAGCTGATAAGCCAAGGTTACTTTCCAAAAACCTCTCTGTTTCAGTTTATAGCACAAATCAATTTCAGGATTCAAGACAAAATCATATGGCCATATCTTCAGGGGTATCTATGCAGCCTTTAAGATCTACCCAAACAATTGGTCAGTTCAAAACGCCACAACAGAAGTTTGTCCGCATTCAAAGGTGGCATAGTTTGCTGCAAGGGAATGAAACAGCAGAGGAAAGACTTGCCAAGCAAAGGGAGTACTGGCGTATCAAAAAGCGGGAGCAAAGAGCAAAGCGTTCTTTGGCATTAAAAGGTCGCTTGAAAGACCGGGATGCATTTAACTGGCGTGCAAAGCGCTACCATCTCATGGAGCAAATGCGCAAGACACTATCAGGCCTCCAGAAAATACCACAACCAAACAAAAACGTACTCCTCAACTCTACTAATCCTACTGGTAGCTTTATTAAAGAGGATGGCACAGTAACCGTGACCATCTCACAGACTACAACTGAGAAATTTCCACCTGCCATAAGCTGCAGTTTACCAGCTATGAAATCTTCAGCATCATCTAGTCCACTTGTGTCACAAAATTTAATGAGGACAAGAGCCAGAGCTGTTCTTCATAGCATTCCAAATAACACAAATATATCAGCAAATCAACGTAGAACTCGAAGCTCAACTAATCAGAACTCTAGTGATCCTGTAAATGAGTCAAAACTAGACAGTGGTACAGAAGATGCTACAAAGGCCACCCAGACTGAAAAACTGGCAGCAGAGAATAGAACAACTTTTAAGACGGAGTTGAAGAGCTGTGATGACTGTTCAGCTGATACCTCAGGTTTGGACTCAACACCATGTGATACTCCAAAAGAAGAGCCCATTTATCCTTCAATAGCCATGGTATGTTCCCTTACAAAACAAAATCAGACTATGAATATTAAAGAGGTAAAATCTGCATCTTCCTGTTCTGAGAACAGTGCTGAGGTGGAGACTTGTTCAAATAGCGACAACCAGTCCACCACTCTCTTGGTGGTAGCATCGATGAAAAAACTACTGGAAGAATCTCTCAGCTCGGTGGGGGACAGTAATAACTGTTCTGTAGATAAAGGTGAGCTTTTTCCTTGTAAAGCTGAAGACAAACCTTTTCTTCAGGAGGAGCAAGCAACAGACAGGAAACCTGAACTTACAACGCCTCAGGAATTGTCTGCAGACACTTACTCGTCTGTAGTCGTCAAACAGAGTCTATCTCCTTGTCATTCCCCCCTGCAGACAAATGACTTTTCTTCTGATGATACTGCCCTTTCTAGCCACAACTCCTCACTTCAACTTCCTTGTACTGCCACTTGCTTCAGTAAAGGTCCCGAAGATAAAAGAAGTGAACTGCCTGTGGCTGTACGTGTGACCCCTTTATACAAGGGCAACTCAGTACGTAGGGGCAGAACTTCAGGTCCCCAACGAAATATTCCTCCTCAGGCCCGTGGCGGTCAGCACCTGAATGGGAACAGTGAGCTCCAGAGGAAGCGAGAATACTGGCGAGTAATGAAAAGACAACAGAGAGCAAGAAAGGCCAAAGAGATGGAGAGACAAAAAGATACTCTGCACCCTCTTCAGGTATTATGTCTTATTTCAGTTATATGCACTGTGGGAATATCCCTTTAACTGTAAATGTAAATCAAGTTTCAAAATCATGTTTTTTTTTTGTTTTTTTTGCTGTTTTGTTTTATCTTTCATCCAATACAGAGGAAACGTGGTGCCTCTCAATTCGTTCACCCACCTGTGGCTCAGAAGATTAATCGCACAGACATCAGCAATCCTGTTATTCTACCCAGTGTCACTTTACGTCCCAGTCGGCCTGTGTTAAGTCCCACTGCGTCATCTAACCAACAGCCTTCAAACGAGGCAAGGCAGCTGTTGTTTGAAGGACAGAAGGGTAAGGCTAAATTTTCAGAGGTGGCTCAGGTGAACAAGTGGCAGCAACAGATTCAGGGAAATGTTCCTACATCAGCCACCAGACCAGGTACTGTGACCTCCATTCCGATGAATCATGTAAACCTGTCAGATCCTCAAATACAGACTAGAGGGTCCTCTATGAATAAAATAAGAAGTAATCAAAGCCAATTAAAAATAACTGCAAATCAAGAACAAGATCCTGATGATGTTACACAAAGGAAAAGGATGCTCTGGAGAATAAAGAAGCAGGAACAACGAGCTCGGAAGGCAGCGCGGGAAAGAGAGCTCAGCCATCAGACAACACTTAACCAACGGAGACACGGCTGGTCAAACAATGTTACACATGTAGTTCAAAGGTAAGTTATGGATATGGTATGAGTGTTTTATCTAACATTATTTACTTTAATTTAGTTCATTACTGACTGATTCATTTTTATGGGCATTGGTGACTCAGTGGTAGGTTTCTCGCCTACCATGCGGAAAACCTGGGTTCAATTCCTAGCCAGTTCCCAAACCCCAGCCCCTGGATGCAGTGCTGAACCCAAGCCCGGATAATATAGGAGCTTTCCATCAGGAAGGGCATCTGTTGTAAAAACCTGTTGTTGTGCAGATCAGTTTGTCCGTTGTGGCAACCCCTCAATTGGAGCAGCCAAAAGACTAATAACAACAACTGACTAATTAATTTTTATGAATAAGTCCGTAATTCACTGACTAATTCACAAAAATACAATGAAAATACACACAACTTAGTTTTTACCTAGGTTCATATTAGCACTTTAAGTTATATGTTTATATGAACAGCGACTATAAAACAGTTAATCCCTCGAACATTTATTACAGTTTATTTAATTTAAAAACTCTCTAAAATTTCTAATTACAAACTCAGAATCAGAATTATTGTATAAAATAAATAAAACTATTGTGAATGAATAACAGTTGTGGACAGATTCATACTGGTTACAAAGTCATTCAACTTTGCATTCACAATTCAGCACGTCAAAAATATTTTGTAAAATAAAACTATGACAGAGAATTTGCAGAATATGAAATGATGGTAAGTCTAGATGTTGATAAAAAAATAATTAAAAAAGCATGTGTCAAGTACTGTATGGCCAAAATGTTGTAGAAGTGAACAGGGAAGTTAGTCTTCTCTTTAACTTACATTTGAAATGTAGATGTACTGTACTTCCCTGTTGATGTCTGCTATATTTTTGGATGTGGGCTATGTTAGTAAGTGGAAACAAACAAACCAAAACAAAAAAGTACACTACCTGTCAAAATTTTGGACACCTCTTCTAATTTTATGCTCTTCCTTAATTTTTATTCTTTCTATATCGAAAACTACAGTGGCCCTGAAGTGCAAAACAAATTAACAAAACTGAAAACAAAATAACAAAACCAAAGACAAAATTACAAATTCAAAACCAAATTAACAAAACGGAAAACAAAATAACTAATTCAAAAACAAAGTATCAAAAATCAAAACTAAATAACAAAACCCAAAATTCTTTTTTTTTTTTTTTTTTTTTTTTTTTTTTTCTTTTTTTTTAATTTTTTTTGCACTTCACGGCCACCGTATAAAACAATGCTGAAGGCATCCAAAATATGCTGTATTTCCGTATCTCCTTTGAACAGTCGATAGTGAGATGATTCTGCTGCTCATGCTCTGTAAAGCCTTCATAACAGCTCTAATACTGTATTATTTGCTGATTTTTGAGGCTGTTAACTTTTTGGTAAGTTTTTAGTCTTGCTTTCCTTGCTTTTTTTCTGGTCTTCATGAGCCAGTTTCATCATGGTGCTTGATGGGTTGGGCAATTCACTTGACAATACTGTCAAGAGCAAGAGCTATTCCAGAACAGCTGAGGTTCATGTCTTAAAATGACAACTGACTATTGTTGGTGTTGTTACTTAATTACATAATTCCATATGTGTTATTCCATATATTTAAAATATATCAAGTATTGTTGTAAAATGTAGAAAATAAATCGCTAAATAAATAAGCAAGTAAGACGGTGGTTCTAGAAAGGAAAACAAGTGAACCAGTGACAGGGCCAATAGAAGAGCTACTGTAGCTCAAATTGTAATGGTAAAAGGTGGACCTCATAATGTTATGGCTTGTCTGTCTGTCTCTGTTTGCGTGTGTGTGTGAGAGAGAGAGTATTCTATAGATGGATGTGATGCCGTCTGTCTGACAGCTAAAACTTAGTCGAAATTCAGTCATGAAAGAGAACAATGAACCAAACCACAGCAGAAAATTTATACAAGAATGGCTGAAAATTAAAATAATCAAGGTTTTGGAATGGCCTAGTCAAAGTCAAGACGTCAACCCAAATGAAGTGCAGTGGCAGGACCTTAAGAGTGCTGTGCATAAGCAAAACACCCTAAAACCTCAATGAACCGAAGCAATGTTGTAAAGAAGAATGAACCAAAATTATGTGAAAGATAAACATAAAATAAAGTACATACAGGAAATGATTAATTCAAGTTGTTGCTGCAAAAGATGGCTCTACGAGCCATTGAGTTGAGGGAGTAACCTATTTTTAATTTTTTTATTAGCTTCATTTTTGTAAAATATCTGCTACAGTCATACACATGCATGATAATCATACATACATGCATGTATGGAAGTATTATTTTTAATTCACTTGATCAAGTACGGCTAAGATCAAAAACTGTATAAAAACATGCAAACTGAGGAAGTGATCTGGCTGTTTGTAGGAACTGTTTTTACCATGCATATTCATTAGCATCAGCCTGAATAAAATTTACACAATCTTTTCAGAGTACTAAAGTGTATGGAAACTGACAGAATAGTCACTACAGAAAGTGCGGCACAGGAGCTATAACACAAACAGTACAGTCATGTTGCATTTAAACACTTTACTGGTACATGTGACAAGAAAACACCACAGCTCATAACACATTGTGTTGAGGGTGGAAACATGATGCTTAATCACCAGAGACATTACAAGGAGAGAAGTGGCATTCAAGTACTTACTTATTTTCCATATTCTGTATGAATCCATGATTAGCTCACCTTATGTTCGAATTAAACTCTTTATTAATGCTATCTAGCCTAGTTGCACTGACTGGAAAACCAGTTTAAGCTAAAAGTAGCTTTATACAGATTTCTCTGAAAGTATTTTTATGACAAGGGTTATTCTTTGGTTTGTACTATACGTTGAAGACATTTGGGTTGGAGAACAAAAGATGAATATGAGCCAACAGATTGGGATTTCAGCTTATATTGTTTGGTATTTATGTTTAGATTTGCTAAACAATGGCACCTTTGTTAGTAGATCACTCAATGTTTAGGTGAACAAAAGTATTGGTTGCATGTCAATCAACCTGGTGACCTACTGATGTCAAATTCTTGAATTATTTTTTTCGTGATGCTTTTCCAGGCTTGTTCTGCAGTTTCAGTCAGTTACTGGGGGAGGGGGTTCTTCTTTTATTCTCCTTATCAGGAGGTGAACTGCATGCTAAATTAAGTTAAGGTCTGGCAACTGATTTGTCCAGTCTAAGACCTTCAAATTTTTCACCTGATAAAGTCCTTTGTCCTGATAAAGTCCTTGTATTGGCAGTGTGTTTTGGGTCATTGAAATTAATCCCAATTAGATTGGATCCATTTTGCTGGGAATTGGTAGACAGCATGTTTCTGTAGACTTCTGCAGTTACCATCAGACGTTATATCATCAATACAGACCAGTGAGCCTGTTTCATACAAGCCCAAGCCTTGACACTACCTTCACCATGCATGACCAATGAGCTTATATGTTGTAAATCATGAGCACTTTCTTTCTTTTCTCACACTTTGGCATTTCCATCACTTTGGTAGAGGATAATCTTGGTTACAGAAATTTCCTGGCTTATCTCCCCATTTCTTTTCACTTTATAATCTGGGCTTCAAATTCTTACTGCTGAAGAGTGGTTTGTATATTGTAATGTGGCCTCTATATTTCTCTGGATATTGCCTCTTGAAAGTTTTTCATCACAATTAGTCTGTCAGCAACTGCTGTTGTTTTCCTTGGCCCAACCTCTTTCTTAGTACACAAGTGGGTGCCTTCTTTTTAAGCACATTCTACATTGTTGTATAGTTTATGCCCAATTCTTGTGCAATAACTCTCATTGATTTCCCCCATTTTTACCCCACAGACAGCTCTGAGGTCTTCATTATGGTTCATCATTCTTAACAACATATGCGAAAGTCTTTACAGTCAAAAAACCCAGTGCTCAAACAAAGAGTAGGCATTCAGTGCTTTTAGTTGTTTAAGCAAGCAATCTAACAGGGTAGACCTGGGCAACAAGAAACACCTGTCAGTCACATTCCAATATTTTTGATCACTTGAAAGATTGGCAAGGACAAAGATAAACAGCGCCATGGTCAAAGTTGGTAAACACACAATGTTAACATCAGGTAATGAAGGCCTGTAAGTAACATTTACATGGTCTCTTTTTATTCTCAAGTTCAAATGTTTTCAGTGTAAAACAAAAGCCTTGCCATTGCAATATTTGGAAGGGACTGTATTTTAATGTCATCATTTGATGGAGGTTTGGTGTGTGATTCAGCATTTTTTCTTCATTGGCAGCATGCCACCAGAGAGACTGGACTACATGCCAGAGGAGTGTCAGACTACAATAGTTAAAGGTGAAGCATTTCTTAAATTAAAGCATTTTACCAAAAAGCATAGAATTATATTTCTTTCTAGTAAGTATTTTAGTGTTTTTATTGTTCATTTAAACATTTTAAAATGAAAACATTCCATGGTCAAATAGACTGATATGAATTTAATTGTTCTGATAAACTCATTTTATTATTTATTTATTTATTTTTAAGGCTTTGTCAAATCTACTACGATTTAAATTTTATCTTAATCTTGCATGCAGTTTTTGTAATGACTTACTGAAATAAATTAGAATTGGTCAATCTGACTGCTTGGTGAAGCTTTGTAAGGTCAGTTTGTTGCTTTTACTCATTTGTAGTGATCAAATCTCTTTCCAGATGAAGCAGAAGTATGTTATCTTCCTGAAGACGATTGTTCAGATGAGCCCTTGTCAGAGGACAAGTGGAGAAGCACCTACCTCATGGATTACGATCCTGTAAACCAGCTGCTGGTGTGCATGGTGTGTGGGGAACAGCAGTACACCTTTAGTGCAGAAGCAGTTCGAGCTCATATAGAGGAAACCCACCCTGGGACACTCTCACTGGAAGAGGCTGAGCGTCAGCGCATCCTACAGGCCTGGGATGAACAAGTGGCAGTGAGAGAGCGCTTTTTTACTAACCAGCTGTGGCAGAACAGCAGTGTCCTCAAAGGTATTGGAATTTAACAGGTTTTTTTTTACCTTTTACATTAAAGGTAATTGGAAATTGTAAAATAATCATTCTGGTTCTCTTGTTTGCAGAACAGAGCTTGAGTCATACGGCTGAGGTCGAAGTCATTCTGGGCCAAGATGACAAAGCAGATTAATCGAAATAAGTCTTGGGTTGCCACTAGAAAACAAGGTAGCATGAGAAATGACATTCTCCACAAAAATGTCAAAAATCCTGCTTTTAGAAAAAAAAAAGTATTTTTTAAGTAAAAAACAAAAGCACAGATGGACCTTGAGACGGACTCAAGATAAGCATGTTACAGATCATGATAAAGGCCAACATATGGTGTTTCCATCTGGATTCCTGTATTTCTGACTTTTTTTTTTTATTTAGAGAGGGGATAAAGTGGTACATCCAGCATAAATGCATGCAAATGAGTTCAATTTTATACATTTATGTTTACATACATTCATCTATGTGCATCTATGTATTCATTGGTGTTAAACATTTAACATTAACCTCAGTAGCTGTTTGTGTTCTCGAGCTTGAGGAGTTGTATTCGACATATAAGATACTGTAGACCACTTCAATGGCTTGCTCTTTCTTTGCCTCGGTTCTTATCAGTTCTTTTATAATTGCCTTCTATTTAGAGATGTTACTATTTAATACTAAATGCTTACACACAGACACATTTGTTACATATTGATTTCACTGAAACATTCATTTAATAATGTTTAACTGTGCATTTGCTATATGTACAGCAAATATGTTGGTTTTATTAAAGACTTTACGTTCTGGTATATGATTAAATAAATTGGTATTCATTTAACTTTGTCACATAAGCTAATAAACTGCTTTAAGTTTCTTTAGGTTTTAAAAAAAAAAGATTTAAAGGTACCATGTTTTACTGTTTCTTTAATCTGGTCTCAATCGTCTCACAATGTGTTTATGCTCCAGCTGAGGTACCCTTTAGATAATACATTTTATCACTTCAAACCAGGTAACAGCAGAAAGGAGAAAAAAAGCAAAGCAAATGCAGGGATTTTTTTTTCTTACATTTTTGTTTGTATACACACATTGGAGACCCCATGTGAATGTCTAAAAGTGAATATGTCTCCTTTAATATTAACAGTTTATATACTCAGCAAAAAAAGAAATGTCCCTTTTTCAGGACTGTGTATTTCAACAATAATGTTGTAAAAATCCAAATA
>JAQMYJ010000001.1:22934200-22981064 GCA_030014305.1 Clarias laeviceps
GCGATGCTGGGGCTCGAACCCCCGACCTTCCGATCAGTAACCCAGAGCCTTAACCGACTGAGCCACCACTGCCCTGGATTGTGCTGCTAGAACTGTTCAAGTAAAACATACTGAGGGGTAAATTTTCCTCTTGTTATCATTAATGATTAATTTATTATTGATTGTTAACAAGTTCAACAATTGGTTAAGAAAAATGTGCAAAATCTGCAACTCATTTCCTCCCTTTTAGTATTCTTACTTTAAATCAGTCTGTCATCATGTAAGAGTTAGGACACTGTACTAACACACCAGTATTCATTTAAATTAAGTTCTATAACTTATGCAAACAAGCAAAATAAGGCCTGATGCACAAGGAGTTTCATACCAACGATATGTGGGTGTGAGATCTCCTCTCCTGTCTCTGTGATATATGTCGAGGGAAGCTGGAAAAGCAGACGGAGAAGATTATGGAAAACAGACACCTGAACAGTGACATTTGCCTCAACAAAGCAGGAAAACCAGTTTTACAGTCTTCAAATCTTCACAAATAGGAGGGAGCTGGAGAATTCTGTAGAGAATAGTATAAAAATATCCTCAATTCCTGAAGCTTTCCTTCCTTTGCAAATTCACACTGCTGCATTTAAGCATACTATCTATACTGAGCATAAAGAATGTCTTTTAGACATTGAAGCAGGTCCGAGCATGAAGCTTGTTTTATAACAATAACTTCATTCAATTTCTAATACTTGTTTCAGCTTTGATATTTTCTCTAACCTGTGTTAATCATTTAAATCAAAATCTTGATTTCTGTTCATAACAAACGCACTGAATGCCAAACAGACTGACTAGCGGTTACCTGATACACTGTAATTTTAGCATCCAGGTCATTAGCGATGCGTGTGAGGCTGAAGCGAGAAAGGTCCACTGGGTCTTGCGGGAGCTCAAGAGGCACTGGGAATGGATTCAGGTTCTTGAATTTGGGAAACCAGTACATGATGCGCTGGTACTTCCTTATCGGGTGGCTCTTCTCTCCAAAGATCTGAACCAGGAGGACTTTTGTTTCCATGTTAGGCATAATTCCTGCCAAAATAATTATCAAGATTTTATAAATATCCCAATTCGATATAAAAATTTTTTTACATAATTTTAAATCTTTCAAATACAGTATTAAAAAAAAATCATACCTCTAAAGCTTTATACCCTGAAAGCTTTATTCAACAGCGTTTCAAATGAATCGTACATAAGTAATTAAAGGTAGCCCATTTCTTATAACATTAGTTATACAGTTATTCATTAAGAAGGTCCCGGGTTCAAACCTCGCCACCACCAAGTTGGCACTGTTTGGCCCTTAAGCAAGACTCAACATGTGTAATGAGATATACTGTAAATGTAAGTCGCTCTGGATAACGACGTCTGCCAAATGCTGTAAAGTAAATGCACTACATAACTGAGGTGATTTCGCCCTCATCTCTACTGAATAATGTCAGTACAAATGATGACATTAAGAGAATGTTTGCCAGCATTTATTTAGTTATTTTTACTTTTGAGATCAGGTAACTGCATCATAATTTAAATTTTTATTTGAAGCTGTGAAGTTTTTAACCCCCTCACAGCGCCGGACTCTTTTGATACAGAGCTTGAATTACTGGCTGTGTGGTGTATTGTGTTGTACAGTCCGTTTGTTCATGTTCAGGTTCCACTGTTTTTTTCCTCATCCCATAAACATGCAACTAATTAAAGTGTCCATGCTTAACTGCAGGTATGAATGTATGTGGCTATGGATGATGCCCAGAGGTGCACTCTTGACCAAGAAGAAAGCTAAAGATGAATGAATGAAAAAGTGGAAAACATCTGTACAGAATCTTATGTTACGATTAAAGAAAGGGACAGCTACAGAAGCAGAGGACAGCCTCCAGCACATTTATGGTGGCAGATTTTTATGTTAGTGAGCACTGAGTGTAGACTTATCCTACTTTTCAAATGCAGCTACATGTATAAATAATGTTTTAAAAAACAACAACAACACACCGTAACCTTCCATCTGCTCCAGCACCTGTACACCACACTCCTGTTGCCTGGGATAGTGATTGAACATCCTCTGAATAAAGTTACGTGGCACAAACACCTCTTTGGGAAAAACATCCAGGAGCTTGTTATAGACTGTGATATCTCGCTCCACTCCGAATTCAGGCATTTTCTTTAGGGCAGCGTAAATAAACTCCACGTGCCCACGCCTGCGGATGTCTTTCTTGTTGAAGGTGTCCACCACTCGGGTAAAATTGGCTTTGCTCTTCGCATCTCTGGCTGCCCGCTCAAACAGCTCATCGTGTGTGACCAAAGATTTGGTCTTTTTCTCAGTCTCATGCTCGATTATTTCCTCAAGATTTGTACTGTCTGGTTTGCTCTTGCAAAACGCTGGACTGCAGTGGATCCATCTTGGCACCTTAAAACACTAACAAAAACGACAAGTTAAATTGGTTTCTTATTTACAGGCCACTCTGATGACATGGCTATTTGAAAGTATTCAACTAATCCATCTTTGTGAACACTTACATGAGCAGAGTAGAGCTGTGGAGTAAGTGCAGGGATAACCGTAGACGTGATGCAACCAGTGTGATGAATTTGTAAGAGAAACCTTCTGGCCTATATGATAAAAGAACATTGTTTATAAAGGGATAATGACATCTTAGTTTGCCACAGCAAAGGCAAAGTATGCAGCATGGAGTAACTGTCCTATTTATTAAAATACAACTTGTATAAAATATATTAATAAGCCATTACATATTAACCATATCTATAGATGAGTGATGGATGAAATATTACAATAGGAAACCTTAATCTGAATCCAAAAAGGTTCTCACATTAACACAGAGCTGCTCGATCATTGCAAAAATCATGATCACAATTGGTTTAGTCAACATTTTGATCAGGATTATTTAACATACAGTACTGTGTAAAAATCCAGAGCCCTCAGACCCACATTTCTTCACATTTTTCTTCCAAAGAAATTCTATTGTTTTTAGGAATTATTATTACTATTCTTTAGGAATAGTTCTCCAGGCACTCATTTTGAGTCACACAATGACATATGAATCATTTAAGCTGCTGATGCCGATTGGTTTGAACAGATGAGAGGGGAAATGAGGTTGCTACTGAGGTTGTTACATAAAAAAAACATTTGATCCCATTTTTTTATTTATTTATTTTAATTCCATATGAAGAAATGAGGAATGGCTCAAGAATTTTGCACAGGATTGTAATTACTCGCTGACTTAAAAAATAAAAGTTTAAAACTGTGGATTTCTTGAACCTTTAAATATAATAATAAACAAAAAAACAACAAATAAAAATAATGTAAAAGAGAGAGACAGAGAGAGAGAGAGAGAGAGAGAGAGAGAGAGATGTCACAGCCTGACTAAATGTGAGTTTGGGCTTTTTGTGAGAGATGAAAGCACACCACTGTAAACAAGAGGGATGGACATTAGACAGTAAATCACAGTAATCACAAAAAACAAGAACATGAGCACAACAGTACAACAGAAACACCAAGAATACAAATAGCTGAACCACAATACATTATAAATTAACCACATCTACATAAATTTACCCTCATACATAATTCGTCTGATTACAGATTTTTTTTATTTATTATTGTAAATAATCTGCACATAACATTTACTAAAAGTGTGTGTGTGTGTGTGTGTGCGACATTTAGGGTCCTGCCTGACTGCAGTCCATGCAACATGGCGAATTTATCATGTATTTAATAAATAACAGCGTGTTTATTTGCTTACCATTGCCATGTCTAATTAAAGCATGTCTTGTTGTGATGCTGGGAGTAAATCTCCTTCATTTGGGATGTTCAGGAGTTTAGATTTAAAGAATCACAAAATTTAACATTCAGGCACATATCGGTCAAACCTCCCCCTTCCATCCGAATAGACCGGCATGATGACTTCCGGGTCCGTCAGCGCTCACGTTCCGCTTAAAGCAAGAGAAACATTTGCGCTCTCGTGAGTTCCGCTTGACGTTTGTTCCTCAGAATAACAGCATGGAGTTCGCGGTTTGGCCACTAGGTGGCGGTTCGAAACATTGTGTCAACTTGTGTCATGTGTAATGTCACTTCTAAAGGTGTCGATGTGTGTGTTGCAATATTAAGTCACAAGCTTTCATACGAATTGAACTAGTGGTGTTTTAAACCACTTGGTTTAGTAGTTTAAATAAAAACGATTTCTCCCGGAAAGTTTCGCAATTGCATGAAATCCATTTACACTGCCTGCAGTTATACGTGCCTCCGTCGTGCATTTCCTGCGTGTGTGTGCGGTTTTGGACTGGAGTTGCATTTTCATTCCGTCGCCCAACGCACAGACACACACACACACACACACACAGAGAGAGAAAGACACGCACACATACACACACACACGTGTCCTGTCTACTTTCCCCCGTGTGGTGTTGCCGCGGAGTGGAGTTTACTTTCTTGATTCTTTTTTTTTTCAGCATAATGACTCGGATTTCTCGCATGTGACAATGCGCCGATTCAGAAAGATCTAAACAGGATCCGACTCAAACATGGATGGATCGACGAACAGTCTGGGTGAGTATCAGATCCACTTCGACTCGACTGACAGTTTCTCACCTCAGCACACCTCGAACCCCGAGCTGACCACAGGCAGGGCTGAAAACTGCACAAACTCACCTAGATGAGAAATCAGCAATCAGGGGACACGTTAAGCTGTTTGTTGTATGCTTATATTTATTATCATTATTGTTTTTTTTAAAATTTTATTATTATTATTATTTTTTTTTTTTTATTCCAGTCTGCACTAATGAACTTCTACTCTAGTCTAAAGTGAAACTAGAAACTTTAATCCTTTGTTTTCAGATCAGTATGGAAAGAAATGTTTGTTTAGTTTAAGCAGAAAAGCAAAAGGTTAATTTTAAACAGTGTATTATGGTGGATAAGTAGACATTTTAGATGTCCCTGTTGCACAATGTTACAATGTTTCTCGCTTCAGTCAAATTACCAGTATTGATGTGAAAGTTGCTACATTGTCACAGGTGAGGTGTTACATTGTGATTTAAGTGGTAGAAAACAGCATGCACCAAGCATGTAAAAAAAAACCTTTATATGTGCATTATTACATATTATTATTATTATTATTATTATATAACCACCACCATGACGGCACAGCTGCGTAGTGGTTAGCACTGTCGCCTTGCACCTCCAGGGTCCGGGTTCGATTCCTGCCTCGGGTCTGTGTGCAAGAAGTGTGCATGTTCTCCATGTGCTTGGTGTATTTCCTCCGGGTACTCCATGTTTTCTCCCACAAGGCTAAAACATGCATATTGTGTTGTCCCTGCTGTAAGATCTTACCCGCCTTGTGCCCTGAGTCTCCTGGGATAGACTCCAGGCCCCCGCGACCCTGTATGGGATAAAGCGTTATAGCCTATGAGTGGGTGAGTGAGACCAACCACCATGGAAAACAGATTAAATTATATTTTCATTATATATGTTTAAGTATTTGAATATTAGTTTAATTCTCAACAATTATGCATTTAAAAGTCCTAACAGTTTTGCCTTTTAAATGCTGTAAGACTCAGTGGCATATGGGTCATTCTACAAAAATGGTGGAAAGTGCTGTCCCGTAGTTTTGCTATTTTGTATTTAAATTATTTAAATTAACATAACATACACAGTACTTGTATATTTTTTCAGGAAATATAGTTTGTCCTTTCAATCATTAAAAACATTTCTTTCCTTTAATTTAAAATATTTAATTGTAGCATTATTTTAAAGGCCAAGTTCAAGGAAATGTCTTGTCACACACTATGATCAAGTGGGACCATATACATTTCATCAAAAGATATTCTTTTCAGAGAATAAATCTGATTCACAATAAAATTAATATATTATTGATTAAAAAAAAAACACTAAAAACATGAAACATGAAAATAATTGTTTCTAATTAATAATATGAAATAAATGTCTGTCACTCCTAACTACGTCATTGGTGTTACTGCTACACAAAAAGAGTTTTATTTTGAAATATGTGTGACAAATTGAAATTGTTCCTGAGTCAGTGGTCACTAGATGAAAAGCACTGTACAAATGCAAAAGGTATTACAGATGTCGCTTTTCATTTGTTTAGAAATGTATTTTGCAGTTTTATTCAAATATTTCAAGTCAATTATTGGTGTTAGTCAGTTTATAATTCTAATAAAAATTGGACATAAAAACTGTTTACATTTAATAATTATTTTATTTTGACATAACTGAAAATAGTCTCACACATAGAAGCCATTCTGTAAATAGTTAAGATTTTTTTCCTAAATTGTCATTGGTGTTACTGTCATTGGTGTTACCAGGAAGAGAAGTAACATCAGTTATTAAATGTCAAAAAAATATAAAGGGATAAAAAAAATAATAAAGTTTAATAACATTTTAAGCTTTAATCTATTAAGGAAGTTCTGTGTTTGAAAGAAGAAGTACATTTCTGGAGAAATCTTTATGACCCAAATTCCACCTTTTCCTTAGAATGATCTATATAAGGAATTCAGAGCAGCAACTATTTGGCTGAAAGAATTCTTTCTCTCTTTTTCAACAGAAGCGTTTTGTGTTAATCCTAAACCTAATTCACAGGAACTTAAAAGCAGATAAGTTACATAACCTAAGGCTATCGATGAATGATTAAAAGCATTGTTATTTAACAAAGACAAACATGTCATTGTTTATTTAGTGATTATTTGTGATCCTTAATGAATATTTACTTCTGCTGCTGGTGTGGTCTTATAACAGTGACTGCTTAACAGGCAGCAAGTTTTCTGCCAATTCTTTAGAACAGAGACAGAAGTTTCATAAATAACATGACACAATTTGAAAAACTGTGAGTTTTTCTCTCTTTTTTGGCTAATTAATTTCACAAGAGAAACAATATAGAGACTGGTGAGGGAATGACTGTTTATACAATCAACTTTCACTCTGTTATTAACACATGTGCACCTACTTGTTATCCAGTCAGTTATCCAGTCAGACAATCATGTGACATGAAATAATACAAATGCTGGTCAAGAGGTTAGCGTACTGTTCAGGTCGAGCATCAGAATGGGGGGAAATGTGATCTCTGTGACTTGCATGGTTGTTGGCCCCAAATAGGCTGTTTTGAGTATTTCAGAAATTCGAGTTTAGAGTTTACATAGAATGGTGCAAAAACACTAAGAATATCCATTGTATGGAGGGTTTGCAGGCTGAAACACCTTGTAGATGAGTAAGAGGAGTCTGTATTAATTCAAATAATCACTTTGTACAACCGTGGTGAGCAGAAAAGCATATCAGTATGCCCAAAACATCAACCATTGCAGTGAATGGACTACGACAGCAGCAGACCATATCAGGTTCCACTTCTGTCAACCAGGAACAAGAATCTGAGTATTATGAGCACAGGCTCACTCAAATCAAACAAAACTATATTTTTTAGTCTTCAGCTTCTATGTTCAATGTTTAGTGTGTTCTGAGATGCTTTTCTGTTCACCACAGGTGTAAAGAGTGATTATAACCAATATCGGACCAGCGATTTGCAATTTATCTATGACCTCTCTTATCAAAAAGACATTTCCTCTTTCAGAACTGTCATTCACTCCGTGTTTTACCATAAGCACTAGTCACAATGTTTCTACTGGACATGGTGTTTATGAGTGGTGTACATTATGCAATGCCGAAGAGCTTACATGCAAAAACAGCTTTTGTGTTGGGTTTACACTTTTGTAAAGCAGTTTAGGTGTAGTGCTTTGTGGAATAGGAAATATACATGGAGGAAAGCCTCATGTGTCTATCGGCTGCGCGGAAGGTTTAGCTCTGTTCTTCTGATGCAGTGATAATTCATGCCAGCATTTCCTCTGTGGACTTACGAGAGATTTTTTCCCATGGTCTAGATTAAAAAGAAGTCTTGTTCACATGACAAAGTATAACCCTCTACGATTTTTATAGAATATACATGTGGTGGTAATCTGTGATATTTTGTATTGCTATTTTTGTTTTTTAACAGTTAAGAGCAGAAATTGTATTGTTATCAGTGCAGAAGGAGAACATTTATTTTTCACATCAATATGTTTTTATTGTTCAAAATTAAAATAATAAGCTTGTTATAGGAGGAATGGGAGGGAAAAGAAGGGATGAGTGGCATACTGGACAAACATTCAGTCAGATGGTGGTTACTACGACTGCAGGTTTGATTTAACGTTCGGAGGCTTTCTGACCTTGCTTGAGACCTGCACGGATCATGCATCTGCTCAGTGATCTAGAGTATCGTCTCAAGTATTTTTCACAATAATCAATGAGCCAATGCATCAAGACCGTGCTATAACTGGTATATTCGACATAATACATATCTGATTCTTTTTAACCTTATGATTTATTTTTGAGGTTTGGACATAAAGGAAGAAGAAGTTTAGGTTGCATGGACTGTAATTCTGGACAAGCTATTATATTATTTGTCAATCATTATCAGATGTCATTAGAATATTAGTCTTTGTACTACAACTGATAATGTACAGTAGAAAGCTGTAACCAGTCATGAGTGTATGAGTCTGTGTGTGGAATTTGTTTCCGGAGAAGTAACAAGCTGGTCTTGTGAAATCATTAGCAGGTTTGTCTCATGCAAAATCGCAATACGGAGAAATGAATTCACAGTCATTTACATGCATGAACAGAAAAGCGTCTGAAGTATTTTATTACTGTCCAAGAAATCAGAGTGAACTGTTTATATTCCCGTCATCCTGCTCTTCAGTGTACTTTGACTCAATTCCAATGTCAAACACACCCTGTGTGCTGCGCACACACAGTTAGACAAATCCTTTCCTGTTTCTTTAGGATAATCACTGACTATATTTAATTGCAAAGATTGTCACCAGTTTAAATGATTCCATTCTGATTTCACGTTGCAAATGAGCTGCTTGTATGTGCATGTTAAACAAACTGGGTTGCCTGTAGACATTCTGGATTTATATGCGTGTTACATGTAATCTGATCTAGAGTTCCTGTATGTGCATCTGTGGAGCAAGCTTTAGTGTTGTTAATCGAATAACAAGAAGTACATGACTGTTTTTTGTGTTTCATTTTTTGTGCTTTCACATAAAAACTACATTCATAGTAATTTTCATCCAGAACTTATAAACTCTGTCAGAAATCATACCCTATATACTATGTACTTAAACTAAACAGCACAGTGCATCAAGAATGTTTGCCAGATGAAAACCTATGTATAGGATTACATAAGATGACCGGTTATACACCACTATGTTTAAGATATTATGCGACTTCTAAAATAACACACTGTACAGCACACTGTACTGTAAATATTAGGGGTGTTTAAGTCAAACCGGGACTTTTACACTGATTGACTGATTGACTTTTACGGAAAAAAGACTTCAAGCAATGTACGCTGATGCGACTCTTAGCTGCATTTGAGTGGTGGGACCATTTTAAAAAGGCTGTTTGTCCGTGAATGTCGATCCCAGTCGAGGTGGCTTGAAGGCCGCTGCAGTTGTTCTGGTGAACATCTGTCTGTGGAACTGTATACTCAATCATTCACAAACATCGCTTGCACATTACAGGAACTTGGCTGGGACTTATTGCCACATCTCCCATAAAGTCCTGACCTCGGTCCCAGCCATTTCCACTTGTTCAGGCCATTAAAGGAATTCCTGGGAGGCTAATGTTTCAGACGTGAAGCAGGCAATCCGATCGTGGCATAGCAAACTTTGTACCTTGATGTTATCCAACTGCTGGGATAAGTGCATTAGTGTAGCAGGGGATTATATTTCAAAGTCAGACTTTGTATTTTGTTTTGTTATTCTGCACAATAAAAAGTCCCAATTTGAGTTGAAAGTCCCTTACAGTTTGTGGTTTCAGACATCATTTCCATTTCCCTTTTTCATGTTATCAGATGACTTAAAACCTTCAGTCATTTGCGTGGGATTCGTCTACCTGTTATAGTTATGATGATAACTTTGTGAGATAATCGTCTCCATATTTAATAGTTCAAGGTGTCTAGTGGCATGAACGTTTTTCCCTCATAGTCATCCTGTTGTCATTTCCATTTTTGAATCTTTTAAATGCATAAAATCCCTTCTTTAGTTTAATTAAAGTTAAAGATTTAAACGAAGATAACAATCGTGGACTTATCTAATAAAGCTATATTAAAGTCCAAGTAAATGTAGGACAACTTTTCACACATTTCAAGCACAAACTCACAATTACGCCTTACTTTATTCCAGTAATTTTCCTACAAGTTCTATCCAGCAAGTACTTAATGACAACATTCAAGACAAATTATGCAGGGAGAATAAAAAATAGCCTCAGTTATATTCCTTTCACTGTGTTGTATATCCACTTTACAACTTATGATTGATGAAAGTGCTAAAAGTCAGAAAGAAACATTTGAATTGATTTAACAGATCATTGAATTACAGCTTTGTGTTTGTTTCGGGAGAGCAGACACGCTTTGTCATACTGAGAGGAGGGGACATGTGTGCAAGAGAGTGAAAGTGCAGGGGCAGACAGCAGAGTGCAGGTTTTAGAGACTGACAGGAAATACAGCAGCAGAGGGTGGGCGGCCTGACGGAGAGAAATGCGCTCTTACACCTGTAATGATTCATGAGTTGTGTACAACCGTCTGGTCCACAGGAGACAGAAATGTCAGTTTTGGCTCATTTTCTGGCAGATTTAACACTTAATGTCTGTGTCAGTCCAGTACTATATCATAGAAGTGCAACTCTCAAAAAGAAAATTTACTTTCAAAAAATTACATTTTAATACACATAGCACCTGGTCTAGTTTTTAAGGTAGAGTAAAAATATGCAATAAAATTAGATAAGATAAGATGTGATGAGATGAGGGAAATAAGCACAGGATGACAAAATACCTCTGTGTGCTGTGTAGGAAAATTTTCAGGGGTGGTGTGATGCAAGAGTAGAGTTACAGTTTCTACTCAAAAGTAAAATTTAATAAAATACAATATTTCTTTTAGACCACAGTGATCTTCCAACAATAACACATTCGTCAGTTATTACTGAACTTCACATGGTTCTTTTTGGACACTTGAATTTAATGATGAGGACCACCCATGATGCAGATTACTTTTTGCTATCACGTACATTATATGGGTCTCTAGTGTGCAAGTACAAACAAAAAGCTGAGGAAAAAAAGGATACATTGCCTGCTTTTTGTATAATTTGATTGTTTTTCCGCTTTGTGACCTCATATAATAAGACCTCATAAAAAAAAAACCTTGTTGCTCATCTCTGCTATTATCTGGTGTCTTTGTACTACTCTAGTTATACTCTAGTGGCTCAGCAGGAGCTCATTTACATAAACACTGAAACAGCGCATATGGAGTAGGAGTGAAACAAAGCAAGTTTGAGTTATGATGAAATGCATTTTCTGAGGGGTATTTTAGATTAAGCATAAGCAGGCACCCTTTGGTGGTGCTCTAAAACTCGTGTTAACTTCTTAATGAAATAGTACAATATGGGACCTTTAACCAGTTTAACTTGTCAAGTTACTGAGAAACCAAAAAGTGTTAAATCGTTGGTTCTCTCCTGTGGTGGAAAACGTAACGACTGCTACATAAGTAATTGTTAAATGGTGAAGTTTTCCTTTGTGTAAGCATTATTATTATAGTGTCTTTTCCCTTTGCTTTAATGTAGACTTTTATAGATTCAATTTTAACAAAATGTATATATTTTTGTATAACCTAATTAATATAAATAGTGTTTATTTATGGAGTGTGCATTCATTATGTTGCATCATATATAACTGTAAAGTTGTAGTTAATGGTGCCTTTAATGCCACTTTAATTTGCTTCCAGGTTGAGGCTCTTTCTTTTGCTTAACATAATTTCCTTTTTCCCCTCTAACAAACATTTAAGAGTATGCCTACGTACACAGAGCAACTAGCATTTCAAGACTCTGCTAAGGTATTAGAAATTTGACTAGAGCCAGAAATCAAAATAAAAAGAAATAATGTCAACATGCACCATGTAGTAAGAAACATTTTTCCACCATTACAGAAGCCATCATTTGCCTGCAATGGGAAGCACACTGTGTGATCAAAAGTATGTGGACACCTGACCATTACACCCACAAGTGGGTCTTTTTTAAACATATGAGTCTTTAGAATATATTTGTGAGCTGTAACATTTAGATTTGCCCCAACTACAAATAACAGACCCAAACATATTTAGTCATGATGATGCCCCTAAGCACAAATTGAGGTTTTTGCCAAGTTTGGGATGGAAGAACGAGTGCGGCCTGTTTAGAACACTAATGTTCAGGACACCACTGATGCTCTTCTAATGCGCAAATCACCACAGCTGTAATAGTGCATAATAGTCAGGTATCCACATACCTTTGGGCTTTTGGTGTATCCAGACAGGAGTGGAATTAGCTGTAAATTTAATTTGTCCTGAAATTTTTCAAGGAAGGAAAAATACAAATTTGGATGTAAATATAAACAGAGTAAGTTAATCGTTTCTTAATATTGCTTAAATGTGTTTGTTAAATAACAACTCTTGTGAGTAGAGTTACTGATGATTTTGATATTCAGAAATGTGCTGTAGCATGCAGAAGCAGTATGATGTCACTTATCAAATGACCTCAGAGGAAAAAAGACATACGGCAGGTTTGTTTCTCCCATCAAAACACATAAAAACTGATTGTGGTACCAGCAGTGATGATAGTCATGATAGGCATGCAAACATTGCTGTGAAAAAGTATTTGCCCCCTTCCTTGTTTTTTTCCTGCATATCTGTCACACTTTGATGACGCAAATCATCAAGCAAATTTTAATATTACACATTCTGCAAAGAAGAGTGGGCTAAATTTCCTCCAACTACTTATTAGGTTTGGGGGCAAACTAAAACTAGTTTGATCATCTGAATCACTTAAGTATGACAGATATGCAAATAAAAAAAAATCAGGAAGGGGTGAATACAACGGCACTGTAGGTGAAAGTACTTTATATACTGTACAAATGCATTAGGCCCTTGTTTCCTGCACAGTAAATGGACTATAATTTGAGGTCAGAATATTGTTGTGCATAAACTTAACATAGTTGTAATCTCCTTCTGACAGCAAGCATCTCAAAGATGTTAGTACTTTAACTTTACTTTAAGTAAATTAAACTTTATACAAATAATTCACTAACGTTTAGATAAATTAGTCATTTGTTCATTCAGCATTGGTCATGAGACGATACCTCTGATTTACCATCCCTGGCCATTGTTTAGATATTGATTTAAATTTCTATTGTACAAATTAACTATTCAGTAACTACCATAAGGAAATATCTGTAGCTACAATATTGACGAATCTAGGCCTCGATCTTGATTTTATAACAATTTAGTCTCATTTTAAACAATAAATATACTGTACCTTACTGTATATATATAACAACGAGTTAGTCTTTGTGCTGCTGTTCCATGGTTAATTATGAGGTCTGACTCTTGAAAGTGTGAGACTATTCATTGGAGATGAGCTCAGCTAGTGATAGTAAGCATGTTAGTTTTCCTCCATGTCTGCTCAGGTGTTCAGTGATGCTGACATGTTCAGGTATCACTTATTAATTGATAAATTGATTAATTGATTATTTTTCTCTTTATTTTGGAAGGCAAGGATGAACAAAAAAGAACTTTAAATACAATAAAAATCCCCCATGACACTACTTTTCACTCTTCTAGTGCATTTATTATTTATAATAATAAAAATATTAATAAATAGTCCATAAATAGTTCATAAATATAATTCTGTGCTGCTCTCAGTGTGGCTGTATAATTCGGCTGTATAGTTTAGCCTAGTGATTATGACACATTGCTCGCTGCAAACTCGATAAACAAGATTGTCATGTGATTGTAAGTCTGCAGAACTACTGCAACTGGAGCTGTCAACCAAAAAAGCTTTAATGCCAGAAAATCTGTGGTTCAACAAGAAACAAGTCTCCAACAAAGCAGCAAATTATTTGGAAGTACTCAAGTGACCAGACGCAATAATGAAAAGAGATCTTCCGAAAAATGTTTTGCAAAATGGGGCTTTGCCTCTCACATTCCAGAGCTATCATTCATCAGCTAATCTTATTTATGTTTCAGCCTAGAATGAGGTCTTGAAACGTTGATTCCATTGAAATCAAGTAGATCTCCTATGTTCATGCTTTTTACTAGTTTGATGTGTTGAGGCCATTTACAAGAAAAAAACATACTTAAGTAAACAAATTTCTATATGACAACCATGTTAGAGAGAGAGCTAGAGACAGAGAGACATTTCCTCCTCAGTGTCTACATGTGACCTATCATAGTTGCAAGTTAAAGTCAGGAATCTGGTTATAAAAATTTTATCATCGTTCTGTCAGTTTGGAAATTCCAAGTTCACTTCTCAAGGGCTTTTGCATATCAAATGCCAAGCAGGAAATGCAGTGTACGTGGGCTGAATACACACATACACTATGCTGTTAACTTTGTATAGTTTATCACTCTGCACCTCCAACACAGTATATTGCACTGTTTGCATAGTACACATGTAGGAGAATGGAAATTGGGAGTGATGGAGAGTAAAACAGAAGGCCGAATAAAATTCCTGTTACGTGTGAATATCATGTGACCTTACAAATGTCAGGATATCATCAACAGCCAAATAAGAGAGGACGAAAAAGAGGAGCCAGATGAAGATAAATTGGTTCCCGATGTGCCTAAAAGTGCACTTGGCTGGTTCCAGCATACCTCTTAAAGGAGAAAGACATGAGATGTGTAACGTTGTGAAAATTACAAGCGGGGCAAATGGATCTAACATGGGATTTAGTGGTCATGTGACTATAAAAGAAATTAACAGGTGCCTCATGTGCCAGAATTGTAATTCAGTAATTAAACTGTTAACAACAGTAACCAGCAACAGGAACAGACAAGAAGGTTCATGTACTAGTGCTTATTATAGTTTGAGAAACATCTATTGGTTGAATTGTAAACTCTTTATTAATGGTTACTAAATTGCGTTCCAGAAAGTAGAAATAACATGTGTTTAACTTTCTCTTTTATGTGAGACGATCATGAGACAACTTGCCTCAGGAGCTCTCGCATGTGTTTCTTTCTATCTCTCTTGCCATTTTGACCACAAAGGCTTTCATGCATTATAAAATTTGGTAGACTGGTTCAGTCAGCTACACTTTTGTCCCAATGAAAGAAAGAGTGCACACAATATAGAGCACGTTGTTCCTGTTTTGTATTGTTCCCTTTTAAGCGACCACCAAAGGAAAGAAATTGAATTCACGCACGTCAAGACTCATCACTTGTACCAGTTAAAAAATGTTCCAGCTTCTCTATTTTGAGTTTACACAGAAGCTTATGCAGAAATAGACTAAATCATCTATTATAACTCACTTGCATGTTTTGGTATTTGTTTTTTGGGGGATACTTCCTTTTAATCTGGTTTGTCAGTTGGTTCTCCTTAAGATGTTTAAGCTATAAAACCTTTCATGCATTACGCTATACTCTATGGCATCGTGAAAACTTTTGAAGTTCATTAATTCTTGAAAATCAGCAACTGTTTTAATTAATATTATTGCTGTCTGACAACAAAAAAAGACAGAATACACAGCCTTATGGTTTTGCAATTTGCTGGACACAGCCTTCACGGACCCTGTTCTCCAGAGACTGGTTCTCTTGATGCCAGTTTTCACTAAAGAATCAACTAGACAAGATGCACTCTTTAGAAATTATTCCCCAGTTTTCTTTAAAGTTATTATATTTGGTCATCTGCTACGGCAGTCACATTTCCCCTTTTTGTGGAAGTATGCAATTCTTGGCCATGTGAAACCTACTGAATATAATCAGCCTCGTAAGATGTCATAGAAAGTAGTGGTCCAGGATCAGCAGATGTTTCTTCCTGTTTGATGGCATTGCACAGTTTCATGATGACATCATTGTCTTTTGACAGCACCAATGCATCATAAAGGTCACTTTGTAATGCTTCTTTAAAGCGCACTAATTGCAAAGTAATTGCAAATAAAATACTTCATACTAGTATGTATGATTGGGAATGGAATCAATATGCAGGGTGCTTTATTTCTAGTTACAGATTTAGATCTGGTTTGGTAGCTATCCAAGACAACATGTCAAATCACTAATCAAGGTGCTAAAACTAAATCTGGTCTGGTAGATATCCAAGACACCATGTCAAATCAATAATCAAGGTGCTAAAACTAAATGTGGTCTGGTAGATATCCAAGACACCATGTCAAATCAATAATCAAGGTGCTAAAAGACCTAACTCATTGGTCTGAGCCCTGCTTATGTCTTAAAATATCTACCTTTCTCTTTATTGCAGCATAAACACTACAGCAGTGGAAGTTTTGTGGTTAAAGTTCTGTGATTGCAAGTTTGAAAGTTTAAATTCGGACTGCTGGTCCTTTAACCCTTAACTGCTCAGCTCAATTCTACCTTTCATTATGTAAAACTACACCGACAATAAAGTCTTATCTATCTATCTATCTATCTATCTATCTATCTGTCTGTCTGTCTGTCTGTCTGTCTATCTTTCTGTCTGTGCATGGGATGCCTAAATTTTTTTCACAAGAATCTGGACTGTGTTTGTCTTCCATGAGGAGCCATTTGTCCAGAACAAATGTTAAGACCTGTTAAGCCTCATAAATCAGAGAATAATAATAATAATGATAATAAAATATTTCTTTTTAGGTTTGGTCACTCAGAACTCAGAACTCCAGTCCCAGTTGACAAACTGTCCTGACCAAAAACAATTTGCAGCAACCACTTCAGGGCTTTACTTATATATTCTAATCCCCTTTACATGTTGTGGTCTTGGATATGGTCAGAAACTTGGAAATGAAAAAAATAATTTAGGGTGAATTAGTGTTTTTTTTAGAGCCACATTTGCTTGGGTTATTGAGTAAGTCAACGACTTATTGTAATGGACTGAGGGATTTCATAAATACTGGCACAGGGAGCGTAGAATGAAGCCTCCCACATTTTCAAAGAGCCTTTTGTGAATAGAGAACATCTATGGTTTTTGACCCAGAACCTCTGTGCCTCTACAGTATGTTTCTGACTACCTCAGCTACCTCAGTGTCTCAACTTATAAAAACTCAGCTCAAAATTCAACAACAATTCTAGTTAAAAAAAGTTTCATCACTTCTCTAACAGCCTGATCAGTTATTCTGGCTGACATTCTTTCTGTGCAAGGTCAGAGAAAATTAGAAGAATCTATGGAACGAGTCTGTTAGAGGCAGGGTGTGTCAAGTTTGGGAGTTCGTATTGGATTTAGACAAGCTGTGTAACAGTTGCAGAGTCAATTAGTTTTTTCTTTTTGTATGATTATCCATGTAAAAATAATTAAAGAAGTTAGGATTGATATTTATAGTTTTGACACAATTCAGTCAAAACAGTTTCTGTCATTAGGCTTCCCAGGAAATGCACTGGATTAATTATGGCACTTAGGAAATGTTTAAATGAAAACAGTAAATAAATAGTTTATGTGTGCTGTAGTTAATGAAAACAGTATATACTGTAGTGGACATACAGATTAAGTGTATCTAGATCTTTGTGATCTCTATGTAAAATGCTGTAGATCTTTAAAGAGAAGGCACTTCTTTATAGAGAAACTTTATGAATTGTAGTAATGGGGAGCAGATTCAGATTTTATCACAGAGAACCGGACATCCCACCTCTCCCAGAAGTTCTGGGAGTCTCTCGAATCCTGACAGCAGCTCTCTGACATCTGCAAATTATATACAGTTTGATTGAAATTGATCATTTAGAGTGAGTGAGTGAGTGAAGGGAGGCATACTGATTCATTCATACTCTGTGTACTCAGTAAATCTATCAGTTTGTTTAATGGGTGGAGCTTTACATTCAAATGTTCTATATCAATCCAGTTGAGTGTCCTGCAACACTATGGCAATGTCATCATTGGCCAGGGTGGATTTAAGAATCATAAAAGACATTAAGTTGAACGTTAAGAGGACATTAAGGTCAATTTAGCAGCATACTTGATTAGCATTGGCATTATCTTTTATTAGCATTTGTAACTGGTACTGGTCCAAGGGGAATATCTCTGAAATTAGTTTTTGCAGGGTGGGATGTCTGCAGACCTGGCAACCCTGTTAGGTAATCAACGCTAACTAGCCGGTTCTAAGGTGCAATTTAAACATAGTGCTATTTCGTGCTATTTAATTATATAGGCTTCACATTCATTAATTTAATTTGTGAATGAACAAAATGGCCTTTTTTTTGGTAATAAGAGGCACTGGAAATGTATTATTCATGTGATATATGAATTGTGAGCTTATGACAAATTTTGATACTTGGCTATAAAAAGACCTGTCATACAGTGATTACCACACCGAATAGTCTAATGTATTCCCATGTTAAAACATGACCAGCTGTAACATGTCCAAGCATATCAGCTTGTTATAACCAAATAGAAATCATGTACTTCTGGTTGAATTGTGCTGGGTTCTTATTGATGTGCTTTTTTATGTCATCTGTTTATTGGTTAAACCCAGAGTTCCTTTTGGCTTAAACAACTATTGGCTCTATTAGCAAAAAAAAACAAGAAAAAAGATTTCAAAATAAAAAAATAATAAAACAGCCATCCATGAACAGGAGCAATACAGAGCAAAACTGGCCACACTGGCTGTGTGAGAGGGATGACATCACTCTCTCTGCTGTCAATTACAGTCTAATATTTAATGATGCAACAGGAGTTTGGCTGGCCTCACAATTTCTCAAAATGGTTGATAAGAATGAGTATGAGAATTGGAGAGCTGGCTAGTGTGTGGAAATTGGCAAATAACAAAATAAACAAAAACAAATAAAAAAGCAAATCAATTTTTGCTAGGGAAACATCCTATGTGCGTGAATGTGTGCAGAAATGACAAACACATGGATAAGCCATAGTGCAAAATTTCAATGTAGGGTGGAGGGTGATATACTGTAGCTGCTCACTGGGGTTAAGATTAGGGCCTGGACCAGTCAAGTTTTTCCACTCCACCCTTGCCAGTCCTTAATGGACCTCTGTTTGTGGAGGGGCATTGTCATGTTGGACATGTTTGAGGCTCATAGTAGCAGTAAAGGAAAATTGTAATGCTATAATTGTAATTCATGCCTAGACTTTCTAGACAACTGTGTGCTTCCAACTTTGTGGCAACATGTTGAAAAAGAACAAATTCTTTGGTGTGGTCATCGAGTGTCCATAAACATTTGGCCATATTGTGCAGTTGGTACCGATTGCTAGACAACATCCTTGGTGTGCAGCAGGTGTTAAAAAAATGAATTTCCCCCCCGCCCTGGGCTATTATTTGTCCTCTTCTCTGAATTTCTTGCCTCACACTGGATCATACAGTCTGCAAGTGATTGGCACTGATTTTACACCAGATGCCTTTCGTGCCACAACCCACCCATTTCTCCAGGCCTGGGACTGGCATTTAGGATGCCCTGCATATCCTTAGTCTTTTATGAACAAACATATCAAACAAAACATAGACTTGTGTGAAGTGTATAAAAATAGGATTTCTTCTTTTTCGGGTTTCTGGATGAATGAAGTGAAAAAAATTATGACTATTATATGAATCTGTCTGTGTACTGGGTAACTGTGAATGAAAAACTGATATCCTAGACACATTATATGATTGTTTCTGGACGCATGTGTTAGTGTTTTATTATCCCCTGAATATTTATGCAAACTTTATTGGGACATAGTTAAAAATATGCATAAACGTATATGCAAACTGTGTGATCAGCTGTAACAGCGGTAACTTGGCCAACTTCATTGACTGTCCTTTTCTAGAGATGGTGTGTCCTATCTACAGTATATTACATATAATGATATTAGCAGCGCTCCGTTTTGCTGTATTTCATGGGGTTTATTGTTCAGAATCTTGTGTCAAAAAAAAAAAAGAAAAAACATCATAGATCACTGCATTACCGTTAGTATATCACTCTGTGTTCTCTGAAAGCTAGATAATATTCTTAGCAGTGATTTAGGACAACCAGGTGCTGATTGTGTCTGTGAATGTGTACAGATGATGTGTCTGCTGGAAGCAGCGCAGAGTTTCCAGACAGGCTTTCGCTTATGGAAGTGCGTCTCCAGGCACAGGAAGATGAGATCACATTACTCAAGTCCTCATTGGCTGATGCATTGCGTAGGCTCCGCCTCCATGACCAACAGATCCCACTACTGAAGCAGCAGCTAATTGCCAGTAAGAGCATCTTGTATTGTATGAATCTCAATACTGTTTTGTGACAATTCAGTTATTAGTAACGCTTTCCTGTGTCTGTTTCCACAGTGAACCCTGGTGCAGCTCGGGTGTTGAATCAGTCTTTTGGTGTTGATGGTTTCTTCAAATCTCACAGGCACTCCACCAGTTCTCTGGACGGACTGCACAGCACATTCGACAGGTATCAGTGCAGGTGCATCTGTGTACTTTTTAAACCGAATTAGAAGAAACGTCAAATGTTTTGCTATCACTATTCCTTAAAATGTGTAATAAACATTAAAGTCAACAACACTAACTTTAACTGTACACTCTATCCATTACAAGAGAGACTGAATCATTTTGCATGATTCGACTGAGCAACAGACGGAATATGACAAAGCTTCTTTCTGTAATGCCTCCCTGGAGATACAAGTTCCTCAAGTTGTGAGAAATGTAGTCTTCCCACCCACACATATAGCGCAACAAAGAAAGAACACAACATTCTTTGGCACACTCAGACCTTGGGACAACTGAGCAACTTTTCTGCTTCAGAAATGCTTGGTTTGTGAGAATGTTGAGTCCCGTTTTATTTGGTATAGCAATCTCTGAACAGTATTCTGTCATGCATGTATAGTTCACATTAGTGTATTATTATCTGAATTATACTTCTCAGCAGATGGAGGTATTGGAGGTTTTATTTTCTCTAAAATGTTTTAATAATAATAAACTGAGAATGACTTTAAAGTAGATTTTTTTTTTTTGTGTGTGTGTTTTAATAATTATTTCAGATCGTAGTCAATTGCAGACTTCATGGGCTACAGCCCTTAAGAGAGATGTTTTTCAATGCCAAAGATAATGGTTTATTGCTTGTATCCCTCTTGATTGTGTGTGTCTTCAGCCATGTCTCAGCTGAAAATGGAGAGGGCAGTATAGCTCACTCTATCCCCAGCCTGAAAACAGGCACTAGTGAAAAAGCCACACAAACTGAATCCTGGAACCCTGAGCCAGAGAGGACACCTTTTGCCCTCACCAGGGCCTCCAAGAGTCTTTCACTGGAGGACGCTCTGCCCGAAGATGTGTCCCTCATCAACATGGCCCTGCCCAAAGCTCAGCTAGAGAGTCAGCTGGAGGAAGAAGATAGCGAATACAAAGAAAAAAGCTGGCACTCTAAAGTAGAGGAGACGATCCAGTGCACAACAATTAAAAGTCTTCAGAAACAACAAAGCAAAAGCAGTGAAGAAAGCCAAGGCTCTGCCCCTCAGACTCCCACGTCCAGTTCTCCAGCGCCGCCTAAAGAGTCTGCACACAGTGGATCCCTTTCTCCCATTCTGGAGGGCGAGAAGAAACCGCTGTGCGTTTAAACACCCATCAATCCAGCCTTTTTCCATCCGTGCATGAGCTTCTTGCTTTGGCTTGGTTCAAAATCTAACCCTATCACTTGCTCTACTGCTCTAATTATTAATACTTTTGAATGCCCCCTTCTTCCAAGATGCAAGTTATGTCTTTGTTAAAGAACAGACTGAATGAATGATTCTTTTGAGGGATACTTTTAGGCACAAACAGTGAACTATGATGAAGATTGTTGAAGACATATTCTGTACTATTTAAGTCCAGTTCCAGGGACTTGGTTTCCTATAACAACATATAAGCCAGATTAAATATAGGGTATGTAGTTCATTAAAGGGCAAATCTCTCTAACTTTGTAAAAATAATCTTTTGCTAAATTGTGACCAAGAAGTTATAAGGTTCTGACTATGTTGTGATTTTGAGATCAACAAAATAAAAAACAACATTGTCCCAACAATGCACATCATCAAAAGATCGTTACAACTACTGTAAATTACAACCTTAAGGTTGCTGCTGGGACAAATTCTATACTATTTAAAGACCTGGCTTGCAGTCTGGGTTACCTCTTACAACATATAAGTAAGCTAAATATAGTGTATGTAGTCCACTGAAGGCCAAACGTTAAGTCTCTCTAACTTTGTAAAAATAACTTTGCCAAATTGAAATTGAAATTCTAAGGTTCTGACAATTTTGTGATGCTAAGCTTAGAAATTTTTGAGCAGATTAAATTTATTTTAGTATTTTATGTTCTATTTTATAGCAGTATTTTGGAGTACATACTTCTCATAAACAGTTCCAGTCAAAAGTTTGGACACACCTTTCTAATATAACATTTTTTTGTTTAGTGATTGATTTTCTACATTGTAGAACAATATTGGAGATTTCAAAACTATGAAACATCACATATGGAATTATGTAATTAATTAACAACAACGGCAGTCAGTTGTTCCTCCCATTAGTGCCATTATGAAGTAGCAGACATATCTCAATATCAACTGTTCAAAGGAGATTATTGCATATTTTGGATGCCTTCAGCATTGTTTTACAATGTAGAAAGAAATAAAAATCAGGAAAGACTATGAAATCTGAAGATGTTTGCAAACTTTGGACTTTATGTACATGTATATATACAAAATTTAGCATCTCACTTTGTCAAAAAAGTAAGATGGAACCCAGCAGGAATTTTTGGTTGTCCATGACATTAATTTGGCAATGGGACAATGTGATGGAACTCATCCTAACCATCAAAAACAACCTTGTCCGTGTGGTGGACATCATCACAACATCTTTACAGCTATAAAAAAAACGATCATGAGAAAATTCTCTGTTCTGGTAGTATAGCATGCGGTTTTCAGGGTGCATAGAATCTTGATAAAATCATAACAAGTCATACTATTACATAATAACTCATCATATTAGCACAACCTGGCATTAAGTTTTTTTAGCATAGATGATGCAAAAGCCTACTGTCAGTTTAAAGCTGTTTATGATCAGCACTGCAAGGTTGAATGAGATGCTTGTTGGCTTCACTCTAGTGTTGAGTGATATGTGTGAAGAATCGGGCCGAGTGGAAAATGTGACGAGGATTTGTATTGTTTACGCACGAACTCAATGATGAGTAACGCCGCAGGTTAGACCGAAAGTTTACTGCAGCATATAGAGCAAGTGAGATCATTGCACAGGTTGAAATTGGTCACAGGAAGGAAGTGATTGTTGGAGTTGGAGTGTTTACAGTGTAGCTGTTTGGCTGAATAAACACTTATCCCATGTGTGCAAATTTGCCTAAGAGAGAATGAAGAGTTTACAGCGCATTTGCATCTTGGAATGGTTTCTGCACATACTTTTATAGAACTGAAACGCTTTGGGAAATATTATACACTAACCCAATCAAATTAAACTGATCTAATTGTGTATAGTTCAGAAATTCTTAATTGCATTGTATTTCCTGTCTTGTTTTTTTGTGCATGAAAGTTTCTGGGTGGTCTTTTTCTGTGAATGCATTTGAAAAATTTCTTTTTTTCTTCGTGTGCGTGTGTGTGTGTGTGTGTGTGTGTGCAGGAATTATATTTAGGCTACCAAGTGAGCACCAAAAAGTGTTTCACCAAAAAGAATAGTTTTTGCGATGTAATTTTTTTCCAGTTTTATTCTGGAAAATGCAAGAGAAGAAAGCACAATAAGATTAAGTTCCTATCTCCCTTTTTTAAAAAATTTTTTTTATCTTTATATAAGATTTCAAGATGAACGATACAAGTTTTAGTTCAGTTACAGTGTTGAGAGATGTGCGTGTGAAGTTTTAGGCTGAGTGGAAAATGTGACCGTTTAAGATCTCAGTGGCAAGTGATGCCGCAGGGCAGATCAAGAGTTCACTACCAAATATAGAGCAGGTGAGCTCATGGCATGTCAGTACATATGTACAATGGGAAGGAGAAAATATAAAGAGAGGTAAGACAAGGTGAAGAGGAGCAGGCAGTGTATTCTGGGTGTATTGACTGATGCGCATCTCTGAAAGCATAGTAGGCATCACGTATCGACCCAAAACAGTACATTTTAGACAGTATTTTAGAAAAATCCACTAAAAAATGATGGGCAGTAGTTGATGCTCCATCAACACAAGTTTCACTTCCTTGTTTGGCCAGGACTGCTGTTGTTCATATTTCTTAAATTGGAGAGCATATGACTCTTAGAGGAACAGGAAATGGGGTGTGTGTCAGAGGAAACAACCGTTCAATTCATGCACACCCACACACTTCGCATTGAGTATGTTTGAACACACACATTTGGGCAGAACAGATTTTTACTCCTCTTTTGTCATAGAGGGAGTGTTTTACGACATAAACACTCTGGTGTTTTGATTGCTGGTGTGCGTGTGTATGAATGAGAGAGTGAGAAAGAGGGAATGTGTGTGTGTGCTGGGTTGACTTTATAATGAAACCCCCTCTCCATTCTGATTAAATTCTTCAAATCATATAACCTCTGTGAATCCAAATAAAGCTGCAACATTTACGGAAATGACTTTCCTTTCAATCAGGCCTCACATAGACTCTTGTTGTGTCTAGGGAACGGCGGAATAGTGAGAAAGTCGGTAAGGACATACAAGATAAAAACAAACAGCGAATGCCCAAAAAAGCAGCATCATCAACCAACCTGCTGACCCGATCGCCGAGTCTAGAGGGGTGAGTGGGTTTACTTTCGTCCTTCATCATGGGCTGTTTCTATTACAAACATGGACCGCTTCCAGATACTGTAGTTAGCCTTGGGCTGTTAGTAGGTCTTTTCTCTCGCCAGTGCTTAGAAAAACTCACCAGAGCTTCAAGTTGCACTGAAAAGAAATAGCCGTGGATTATACAAATCCAGCTATTTTTATATTGTCAACAAACTTTTGCTCTTTAGAACAGTTGATGGATGTTGTGGTGGAGCTATTTAATAAACTATGAGAAGAATTCTCATAATGTGCAATGTGGGGGAACAAAATCATTTCATGAACTTTCACTTGGTATGCCAGGTTTTAATAATGGCTGTTATGAAAAACAATTCAGTTTCGTTATTTTTTCATGAATGAATTGATCTATTAGATCAATTACATGCTCCATTTCATTGGATTTATTACATAATGACAAAAAACAACAGATTAAAGGAAATCTAAATAAAACACTGTTATTCCTGGATCAAACATACATGAGAGCAAAAGGAACATGCTGAGTGAAGATCTGCACATTATAATGACCTCGCGTGTGATATTGCTGAATTAGCTATGACATCTGGAGTAACCAATATACCAAATAGCATTAAATGGAAAGCCAGTGCACTATGTACAATCGCTTGTTCCACACACAGCAAAACAAGTAATGCCCTAGAGCTGGGTTCGAGAGGGATTTGGGATTCAACCTTGTGTTAGGAGCTAGTTAGCAATACCACACTCGAGGTCATGCTTTTGTACTGAATATCAGCATGGCTGAGATCAAGGATGCAGTCCGAGTACTGCAGATATCAAAGCCGTGCTGATATTCAGTACAACAGCATGACCATCTGCAGTAAGCACCATACCAAATAGCATTAAATGGAAAGCTAGTGCACTATGTAGGGTGTACAATCCCTTGTTCCTCAAATGCCTTTCAAATCCATGAGTACTTTGCTAGGTCGGCACGGTGGTGTAGTGGTTAGCACTGTCACCTTGCACCAACAGGGTCCGGGTTCGAGTCCCAGCCAGGCTTGATTGTTGTCTCTGTGTGGATGGAGTTTGCATGTTCTCCCCGTGCTTGGTGGGTTTCCTCTGGGTACTCCAGTTTCCTCCCACAGTCCAAAAACATGTAGATTAGGCTAATTGGCGTTCCCAAATTGCCTGTAGTGAGTGAATGTGTGTGCACCCTGTGCAGGGTGTACCCCGCCTTGTGCCCTAAGCCTCCTGGGATAGGCTCAAGCCCCCCCGCGACCCTGAATAAAGGACTATAGACGATGAGTGAGTACTTTGCTCATGGATTTGAAAATAAAAAGATAATATAAAAACATAGTGCTTAGTAAATGACCCTATTTTTTAACATCTCAGCACAATGAAAGCAGAGCTTTTAACCAACTTTCAAAATGATGCATGCTTGTGCAACTTAATATATCCATGGATGTCTAAGAGTATTTCTTTTTTTCCTTTGTTTTTATAGCCGAGCGAAAGACCTCCTCTCCAGCACAGGTAATAAAACATCTCTCTCTCTCCTCACATTCTCACAAACACTGTACTTAATCCTTGACACACTGTTTGCCTATTTGGGTCCTCATCCAATCCTGCACATCTGCAATCGAATCCACTTCCAAACACGCATATGCATGCACACGCACACACACACAAAGTAAATGGGATTCAAAAAAAAGAAGATTTTTGTGTAGGTATTATTTGAAAAAGCTAGGTGAAAAAGTGCAGCTTATAAAGCAAAAATAGTTCATTGTTCATGCAACAGGCGTACATATTTCTCTGACTGATATATCAGCCCCGAATGAATTTTTTCACCGCAGTATTCCTTGGCAAATCAAACAAAGGAAACGCTTTATGGTTTTAAAATACTAAACAGACGCAGTCCTTCACAAGCATTTAAAAATCTTATTTCTGCCCTACAGTGAAAACAATGAAAGGAAAACATTTTACATTTTACTAATTTCTTGAACTCACACAAATTCCTTCTATCTCATATTCAGGCATAAAAAAAAATTTTTTTTAACTCTTTGTCTTGGCAGTGCTTTAAAAAATACAAACGCTGGACAATTTCATCCTGCTTTCGAAGGAACTCTACATAGTGCAGTACTTGTGAAATATCAGAATGTTTTTCCATTATAAAATAATAATAATTTTTTTAAAACCCTAGCGGTCTTGTTCTTTTAGCTTCATGGAAAAGGATCTGTAGACGTATACACGAGATCATATACAGTCCACACGTACATACAAACACTTGCTGCAGCATTTAGACACAGGAGAGCTTGTTAATGTTGTGTGCTCCGGCTGGAAGTTCACTCAGCGTGGTTAGTTGCATTACCACACGACTCTAAATTCTCTGACAGGAGTGATGAATGTCTTCTTTCCTCTGCCACAAGAACTAGAAACTCATGGGAAAGGTTTTTTTTATCTTCGCTATTTTTGAATGCATCAGGTCGTCTCAGTATGTCTGTTGCTCGAATCTTACTCGAAATGCAAGTAGAATAAATAAAGAGCCAGGAAACCAGGAACCTTTTTTTTTTTTCAGACTAAAACCGTGTTTTTATTGGATTACTTATCAAATGCCCGTGACAACACTAACACTGAACTGGTTTTTCCAGGTACACTGAGCACTGTTTAGGATTACGCACTCTTTATATGGATTCTCTCCTGTTTACTGAAAATCCTTTTCAGGCTTAGATTACGAGATACTAACTAACAGATGCGTCTTTTGGGATTATTTACGAAATCTCGTTTCTATACTTCACTTCCTTTATACTGTAAAATTCTGCGATACATCCAAACAGGTTAGCATGATCAGTATGACTCAAAGCGAGCCGATTCATTAAGTGCCAGAGGTTTTTTTTTTTTGGCTTTTCAGTTTTGATTGTCAAAACATAGAACTGGACACAGTTGGGCTTTCGTGGCCTGAATTCTAAAACAGACCAATAAAGATTGCAGTTGAAACCAATTTCGTTGTTTTGTGGCTGAATTGAGCTAGACAGTTTCATGGAGAAATTACTGAAGGAAAGTCTGGGCCTTTGTGTTGGTGCATGGCTGAAATCATGTGGTTGACACATTGTGATCAACAAACTTAGTCATTTTAATTTGTGTGTTACTTTCTTTCTTTTTTTCAGTATCCCAGGGGTCGAGGAGAGGAACACAGGGTAGGTGTTTCCAATCTGTACTTCAGAATAATACACAGACTTACAACCAGGTTAGCGGTAAGCACCAGAGTAACGGTGTAACCGAAAGGTTGCTGAAGATTTCTGTAAATGTCACATTGCTATTATTAAGTGTTTACAAAGGAAGTGCGTGCATCTGTATCAGATGAATGTGCTTCTGGAACAAAACTAGATGACAATCAACCACAATACACCAGTGGACACCACAAAGACACTCAGTGCTCTATGCTAACTGATATGATTTTGTGATAACATGGTGCACACAAGGAAGTCTTCCACAAAAATCTAACAATAATATTGAGTTAAACAAGGAACAGCCGTAAGTACTCCATTAGTAGTGTTAATAATCTGCCATCTGGAAAAGCTGGAAAAGAAGGTTGCCAGTATTCCCAGTTCAGAGTGTGTTTTGGCACATGGTAGGTGATCAGACCAAGAAAACATTTTAAGCAGATTCATGTTACAAAAAGCTGTTGTTCTTAAAGCATTCTCAAAACGCTGCTCATCCAATCAGTTTAGTGGACTGTCGTATAGATATATCGGATAGCTTTCACATAAGACATTGCAACATACTGAGTATTTTATTATAAGGTGACTTATAAGGCCAAGCATATTTCGAGAAAAAAAAGCCAAACTAAACAACAAAACAAAAACTTAAATATATCATGATTTGTAAAAATGTAAAAATATACATAATCCTATAATACTGAACTGATGGGATACTTTGTTTTATATCTGTATTTGGGCCCAATATATGATGATTATAATCATCATAAATTATGTCACAATACACTTTACTGAGTTATTACTGGGGTGTTCAAGTTAAACCAGGACTTTTGATTCTGCAGAAGAGCAGGACGCAGTTATGAGATTAAAAGCTACATTTATTTCTCCATACAATCCCCTGTTACACTAATGCACATATTTCAGCGTTTCAGGAGCGCTTGGATACCATCAAAGTAGAATGTTTTCTCAGTAGACCATAGCCATGATCAGACTGCCTGCCCCACATCTGGTACTCTGGCCTCCCAGGAACTCCTTTAATGACCCAAACATGTGGAAATGGCTTGGAGCCAAGTCAGGACTGTAGGGGGAAAAGTTATAAATCAGGCCTTCCACTTGTTGATTGTTCACGGAAATGACTGCAACGGGCTCCGAGCCACCTTGGACAGAATCATCATTCACGGACATATGGCCTTCTTTCAAACATTTGCATCATGCAAATGTTTTACTGCAGCTAACAGTCTCATCACAGAGCTGGGCTTGAAGTATTTTGTAAATCTCAATCGGTTTTACACCTTCATTCACTAGAAATGTCATCACAAGTCCCAGTTTGATTTGAACACTGCTCTTATCTTTCAAAACACTTACTAGCACATGTAGTTTAATTAATATTGATGTTTAATTTTTCTTGTAATTCTGTGTTCACCATTTCCTTTCAATAGATAAAATAAATAATTAAAAAAAACGTAATTGAAAACATTATTATTAAGATATATCTTATATTTTCTCTATTTTTTATGCCAGTGTAAATTTTATCTGACTATTGGTTATTGGATTCTAGGCCAGTCTATCAAGATGTTCATCCGTGGGCGGCCAATCACTATGTACATTCCTTCAAACATCCAGAACTATGAAGAACTTAAGATGGACCTTCCTTCTGAAAAGCTGGAACTGGATTGGGTGTATCCACTTTCGCTTATAGTTCGGGCCTGTTTTTAGAATTTGCATGTTTATGAGGAATATCTATTACACTACTTACTGTATCCACATGAACTTCCTTGACCTGCTACTAGCTATGGATATCGAGGACGTGACTGTAGAGGGAACTTGTACATGCTTCCATCAGGGGAGGCTGTGTATTTCATAGCCTGTGTAGTAGTTCTTTACCACGTCAATAGACGAACACAGCGCTATTACCGTAAACACACAGACTGCGTGCGATGGTAAGTACATAACATCATCAACCTTGCACATACAAGTATACAAAAGATTACACATCTTGTTTAATAATTTAGATTTTTCCTGTGTAACAGTTACTGTATGTGCCAGTTGTGTCTGACATCTCAGGGAGACGTTGCTAGTGCAACTACAGTGATGTTGAATAAGACAACAAATTCTCAGCCATCAAAAATATAAGTGATAACAGTCAGTTAGTTTCTTAAATAAAAAGCACAAGAGCTTTTTTCCTCCCCATTTTTCAGCAAGGTTCAATTCCATATTAATGTAAAATCCATCATATAAGTAGTGGAGACAGCGAACAGCAAACTCATACTTCCAGAATGCAATGTGTCACTTCTTGTCTCCTTCAAAGGTCATTGTTGTTTTGATTTCATGGCCACTGTTTTCCCACCACAATTTTCTGCTAAATTTATTAGTAGCCAATTCCTCCCATCAGGGCAACAACTACCAACCACGAAGGGTATCGTGTGCTTCCTCTGAGATACGTGACCCCAGCCGGCCACGTCTTTTCGAATTAATGTTAGTGAGCTGTGTAACACGATCCGAGTAAAATACTTGTGTGAGCCCATGATTGGCTAGTGTTGCCGTGATTGAAGTAAGTGTGCGGGTTTTTCACTGGATGATAGGGTGAATGCTCTTCCGTTATGCTGCTCGGGAGCCCCACAAAATCTTTGTTGGTCCTCTTGCTCACGATTATCCTGTCTCCAGTCCCTGACATCTGTGGTTCTTGATTCTAGACCAGCAAAGTTTTGGAGCCGCTGTGGAACTAGTTTTCCTGCCTGAGAGCCGGTTCTTTGCCTTGGCTAGTTAGCAATTAATGAGATGACAAATATGATGCAGTTGGCAGAAATCCTGGCATGTAAGCTGATAACTTACCAGAAGCCAATCCTGAAATAAATATCTTTGCGTTGCACAATTCAATATTACACATTGGATTATAAATATTAATATGTGTCTCATTTGTATTGAATGTCTATTAAGCATCTGTCTTTTTTTTTTTTTAACCCTTTGCCATCTTTGTAATCTCTCTTGCACTGTAGTCTAGCAGTCCATCCAAACAAAGTGCTCATAGCATCCGGACAGACTGCAGGTGTAGATAAAGATGGCAAGGTAAGGTCAAAGTGATGCAACTGAAGCAACCGTTTATACAATGTCCTGGTTATTCATTTTAGTTCACTGATTTCCTCCAGTCTCAACTCTATTCATCTGTTTTTTTTTTTTACCTCACCAGCTTTTACAGCCGTTTGTACACATCTGGGACTCCACTACACTGACGACGCTGCAGCAGATTGGTCTGGGCACGTTTGAGCGAGGTGTCGGATCTGTGGCCTTTTCAAGTGCAGTATGTATTGTGTACCATATAGCACTTTAAGGTGATTGAAGTAAACATCTTTATAACTTGTCAGAACATTATCATTGTCTAACGTTTTGGCACAGGATGCCGGGACATTTCTGTGTGTGATTGATGATTCCAATGAGCACATGCTGTCTGTCTGGGACTGGAGTAAGAACACAAAAACTGTTGAAGTAAAGGTATGTACATGCACCAACACACCCAGTTCCTTTATTGTATATACTGTTTACATTATACTTTCAGCTAATTTCAGCAAATGTGCTGGGAAAAAGGACAAAAAGAAAAAAGTCATCAGTATAAAGTAAAGAGGATTATTTTTGTAATATCATGGTATCATTTAAATGAGAGTGTTTTTTTTCCCCCTTTTTCTCTAATAGTAAATGAGTTAAATATACAGATAGCAGCTTTCAGCTTCTTGGTTTCATTCCTTTTCCTATCTTATCTCTGAGATTTTGACTTCCTTAAGAAGTAGTCTATTGCAGGTACCATGGCAACCGTGTAAATATTTATGGGGTGGAATTAAGTCAACGGCAATAGGAGTTGAAAGGAGTGGGCGTTCATTGAGCTAATTTTTCTTTATAGGTTTCATTTTAGTAGTTCCTGTCAGGGATAGTGGGAGTGTGGTCATCAGAGTCTAAGCATTTGTCTTGATTTTTCTATTCAGTGAGTGAATTTACAAGCAAGAAGACATGATTTAGTATCTCACTGGAACCAATGTGTGTACACAAATCTGATAGCTTGTCCAACTCCTGGGTTTCTGAAGTGTGGTTTTAATTATGCAGCTATTCTGCTATGTGCTCTGGAGAACTTGTTATTGGAGACTTGGACAGTTTAATTAGGCCTCTCTCCTGGATGCGCAAGATCTACAGCAAGAATAAAATGGATTCTCAGGGAAAGACTACATCTGTGATTTCCCCAAGTGTATATTTCATGCATGGGAGGGCGGGCGCCCTCACGAGATAACTATAAAAGATAATTGTACATAAGCACATTGCGAGGTCATATGAGGGCCGCACAAAAGGTCGGCGCTATTAAATTTGGCCGAAAAACTGTTTTTACATTGTCTCTAAGCAACAAAGGATATGCAGAAATGTGATGTGTATTGCAGGTTATACAAAATGTCAACCATCTTAAGGAACAGTTGTTTAAGAAGTTTATAAGAGCGAACTTAAATGAAGCTCTGTATAAAATAGCACTTGTCAATGAAATTATATATTTTATTAATTTATTCATTTTAAGTCGTCTTCTCGGGAGATCACAGAAACCCAAAAGTCTAGAGCTGTGACTAATCTAGATCCAAACACAGAACAGGTGAACACAACCAAGTAATAGAGCAGTGAAGGGGCAGGGACGGAGACTGGGCTAGAATACATGCAAAGGTACACGTCACAGTCAATAGAGAACTCAAAACAAAGCACATGACATAAAAGCCGTGCTTGTCATGCTGGGAAATACACAAAGCACAAAGACAGAGCAAATACAAAACAATGGGGACTACTTAAAAAAAATCTGGGCATCCTGTACTGTAGCTTTCAGAGACTGATATCATGTCTTTTTTTTGGGGGGGGGGGGAGGGGGGGATTTTTCCCCAATTCTCTCTCTATTTAGTCACTAGGGGGTCTCTCACATTAAGGCTACTATTACCAGTCAGGGAGGGCCGACGACTATCATGTGTTTCCTCCAAACCACATGACACTGACTGCATTTTTTCAAACTGCTCGCTCACACACTTGGCCAATCAGCCCTCTCTAGGCCCCTGGCTGATACCATGTCCATGTCTTTACAAAAATAAATGGGGTCATTTGTTTAATTAGTTTAACATGAACATACCCAATTATTACCATTTCTTATGGTTCATGTTACATATATTGAGTGGAAATTCTGACATTAATTTAAATATGATAATACATAAAATAGTGACAAGGTTGCGTAGTGGTTGGCACTGTGGTCTCGCACTTCCATGGTTGAGGGTTCAGCTCATGCCACGAGTCTGTGTGTGTGGTGTTTGCATGTTCTCCATGTGCCAGGTGGGTTTCCTCCCACACTCCAAAGATATGCAACTTAGCCTAATTGGCATTTCCAAATTCCCCACAGTGTTTAAGTGTGTGTGTGTGTGTGTGTGTGTGTGTGTGTGTGCTTGTTTTACCTGCGATAAATTTGCACCCTGTCCAAGGTGTACCCCTGAGTCCCCTGGGAAAATATATGAATCATTTTTGAGTATATAAGAAAACACAACCTTTACTTTTTTTTTCTTTCATGATGCTCTGCTTCATGTCACATTTTTACAGTAAAATTATACATATGCTCTGTTTTCTGGAAAAGAAAATGTGATTAACTTGGCAAGTTTTTTTTTTTTTCCTTTTTTTTTTAAATAATCTGGAACATTTTAAAATAAAAGCATTGTCCATGACACCAGTCCATGCCTTTGATTTCCAGAGCACTAATGAGGCAGTGTTTGCGGTGGAGTTCAATCCTGCAGACACCAGTAACATCATCACTTGCGGGAAGTCTCATGTTTACTTCTGGACCCTGAATGCTGGCACACTGACGAAGAAGCAGGGCATCTTTGGCGTGAGTGCTGTTGCATGTTATTAATTCCTGCTCAGGTGAAGTGATGAAGAGATTTCGATGCAGCATGACACGAGCGATTGGCTACAGCAGTGCTATTTTTCAATAACAGCATGTGCAATGGTCTTGCCCCACAATTTCCCAACTCGAACATTTTTTGACGGTTAATGAAGAAAGAAATGCTATTCAGCTATGCTTATTGATGTGGAACATCTGAGAAACAAGTTCGATCCTGTTCTAACTTATGCTATAATGCCTAGAAACACTCATTCACTTACCGGCCCCTCGTTTTTTTTTCTCTCTTGAAGTTAATGTGACACAAAAATGCAGTTTGCCATGTTACTGAGAAACCACAAAGCTTTCAGTCATAAAGACTTTCCCACAAAATAACAGCTTGTACCTCTGGCCAGTTTTAAACGTTGACTCTAGAGACCTACATATATGTTAAAAAAACATTGTTTAACAACAAAATTTATATAAACAGTATTAATGTGCCATAGTTGTCACTGTAGAAACAATAACAGTTCCGAATGTCCGCATTGATATAAACCTGTGGTCCAAGTCCGGCTGGTTTAAAAATGTATATGCTTGAATCTGTTTGGGTAGAAGGTGTGTGTCAGTTTTGTATTACAGCACAGGAAGTTCGGTCTGTTATACAAACGATATGTCGATATCAATGCACTCATTCTATGATGTTATTATTAGACTTAATCATATCTAATCTAAGATTAATCATTTATAAATGGCTTGGTGTTTTTTTTTTTCTGTCAGGAGACATTTGGTTAACCTTTACACAAGAAGTGTGGGGTTATAAGCAGTCTCAGGATTTGTATTACACTTTTCTTGGTAAAATGACAGGCTTTGTTTTGTGTGTGTGTATGAGAGAGAGAGAGAGATCAAGCATGCAAGTAAGAGAGAGAATAGGCGGCTGATGAGGGAACAACAATAACATAAGCAAGAGCAAGAATTTGTCTCTTTCGTAGTATGTTCCACTACAGTACATTCAATCATAAACTGCTGAAATGTTCGACGTGTCATATATTAATGGGGTATATGAACATAATGTATACTATAATAATAATACACTAACGGGCTGCATCATTTGTGTCAATCAACACCTTCTGAGCAACCATAATCGAACAAGTCATCAGTGCTGTAGCATCAGGAAACGCTAACCTTAACATACTGGATTCTGAGATGATGATTTATGCCGTTTGATTATAGCTTGACTGTTTTTGTGTTTTCTTTTTTGCCTACAGAAATATAAGAAGCCCAAGTTCATCATGTCTTTTGTGTTCAGTTTGACGGGGGATGTATTAACAGGTGATTCTGAAGGAAATATTCTCACCTGGGGCAAATCAGCAGCTGACATCAAGACTTTGGGCAAAGGAGCGAAAGGTATAAGTCTGTGTCATTCAGCGTTTTTAACGTAATTGCGAGATTAGTGGAATGAGTAGTGCTTATTGTCTCATGAGAGACTGTGTGGAAAGGAAATAATAGGTAAGAATTATCGACACTGTCATGTTTCATTATCACTGCTTTTGAAAGCAGCTACAAGACGTTTGTCTCGTTCTGTTTAACATGTCTGTCTTCCTCGCTCTCGCTATCTCTTCGCAGAGACGTTCCAGATCATGAAGCAGACACGAGCGCATGAGGGCAGCGTCTTTACCCTGTGTGTCCTGCAGGGTGGCGCTTTGCTCAGCGGTGGAGGGAAAGACCGCAGGATCGTTCGCTGGAGTGCTGACCTAGCACCTGAAAGGGAGTGTGAGGTAAACAGTGCGTGGTTGTGGTTGTGTTTGTGTTTTTGGCATGAGGAGTAATAAGAGAGAAAGAGAGAGAGGCCTTGACACTGACACTAAGATTTACCCCCACGATCTGTCCAGATTCCCGAGAAGTTTGGAGCGGTCCGCACCATTGCAGATGTGGATGGAGAGGAGCTGCTTGTTGGAACAACTCGGAACGCGATCCTCCGGGGCACGTTTTCGGATGGGTTTATGGCCATCGTGCAGGTGAGATGTTTTTTGAATTTATTTATTTTTTGGTCAAATAACAGCTTTTGCAAATAGTTTTTTTTTCTAAGGAAGCCGTGTTGAAGAAGTGTGTAATACATTTTACCTACTGGCACAGTGCCCATCTGTTCTTGGGAATAAGCAAAAGTTCATCTTCCCGTCAGTCTGTCCAGACTTTCAACATTTTACACATGTATGCTGTTAAGGCTAACCACTACATTATTCTCAACAACATTGAGAACTTAATTTTGTGTGTGTGTTTATGTCAGCATGAATTCAGGGCAATTTAAGCGTTTTGACTGAGAAATTTGAACTCGTTGGTTTTCTTGGCTCAAACTGTTGGACAGTTTGGATGTCTGGTCATGTGATTTCTTGGTAGTGAACACACTGTATTTTTTCCTGTATTGTAAAAGACTTTTTTATGACTATTAGTCCTGCTGAGTAGGACTACTGTAAATGATCGTACATGACTAATTAATGTATTCATTCACTTTTTTACGTTTAATAATATCACAAGTCAGTTCGTTTGTAGCTCCCTCCCCAACTCCGTGTCTTTGATCTTTCCATTTCAGTGCATTACATCATTCACTCATTTGTTTATCTCCTGTAAGCATTTTATCCTGGTCAGCCTCCTATTGTCCTCAGAGCAAATATCATGACACACTGGATGCACAGGGTGAGCGTTCAAACCTCGGTTAATAGGATTCACATGCTGATTTTCACCTGGGGCAGTTTGCCATAGACAATCTTTAAGGATAGGAAAATATCAGAACTCAATATATAGCAATAGAAAAACATCATAATAAGTATTGCTTGATTTTTTATTTTTTTAATAAAGGGAAGTGAGCTTAAGTCTTAATGAACTGAAACATTACATTTTGTGGAAATATGGCTTATACTGTATGTGCTGACATATGACTTATATATGTTGTGATATTTATATTGTGACTCATTCTCCAGTAAAAAAAAAAAAAAAAACTTTTTTGTGTAGAACTGCCCAAACTGCATTTCACCCACTCAACCTCTCTCTTTCTCCGTCTAGCGTCTGTGTGCTTTCTGAACATAACAGCCCTGTGCTTGTTTTGATTGGCAGAGCATGAAATACATGACACAAAGCCAGCCAATCAGAGACTGAAGGAAGTTCATCCTAATAAGCTGTTTCAGATAATACGTCGTGCACCCGCATGTACGCGCAAGGAACTCTATGCTACGTTTAGGCGACATTTCATTAGTTATTCAGTCCAGGTTCAAAAAAAATCACCACAGGGATTGGGACGTTCATATTCGGTAGAGCAGAACACAGGTTTCAAAAGCACATTTAAATGTACAGAGATACACCGATCAGGCATAATATTAACACCAAGTAAAAATGTATGTAAATAATTATGTATACAATGTATATAATGCATATATGGCTGTTTGCATATTCAGTCAAACCAGGAGGAAAAAAGATAAATAAAGCACACCTATGGGTGCACAAACTTAGGCTTCATAGTGGCACAGTAGCAAAGTGCTGAAGTTCATGAGTTTCAGTTGTTTCCCACATGATGGGGGATTGGTATGTCACACGTGTCCTAATACCCAGTTAAATTAGGGAGCACATAAGGGTCAACAAGGACAAGTCTGTATAAAAAGAAGACAATACTTTCTGACTTTGGCCTGTTATGACCCGTTTAGAAACTACCTCGCATATAATAATAATGCTTTATAAAAACAGGAACTGTGTGCTTGACTTATCTTATTACTTGACCCTACATGAGGACCTGCTTTGTAGTTGATAAAAAGCCTGATATTTGCTGCTACCTCAAAGATGCGTTAGATGGTTTTCTCAGTACACAGTCCTGTAAACCCTGTTCTAGAGACTGATGTGTCAGTGTTTTAGGTCTGTTTACACTTTATATGTTCATGGGTACAATTTTATTCTGCCTACTTTAAGTGTGATCTAACTGGCTGTTTAATTTCATTTTATTTTCCGCCGTAGCGTTACATTTGCAATAAATTGCTCTTCTGTTTCTCAGGGTCACGTCGATGAGATGTGGGGTCTGGCCACACACCCATCACAAAACATCTTTCTCACTTGTGGTAACGACAAACAAGTGTGTGTGTGGAACGCTGAAGAGCACAGCCTGGGCTGGTGCACCACTTTAGAGGTAAGATAGCTCAAGAGCTTACTGGAATCTAAACACAGAAGTCTGTTATTTGGACGTTTCATCGACTTTCCGCTCTGTTGTTTTGTAGGAGTCAGGTCTGTGTGCTGATTTCTGTCCCAATGGATCTGTTGTTTCTGTTGGACTGAGCACCGGGCGGTAAACTTAACTTTTTCCTGAGCCTCTTTTTTTATAAGGGAGTAGAAATTAAAAACAAAGGACTAGGGTTTCTTAGACCAATAAAGTAATGAATTGATACATTAGCTTTTTTTTCATTGTTTTCTTACTGTTACTTGGAGCATGTGTAAAAAGATCGCTAGCTTGTTTAAAATAGCTTTCTATCTAAAGTGCCATCATAAGTACATTTTGAACTTAAATGACAAGTTGATATGGTGCTGACCTTGTCAACTAAAATAATGACTGTATATGAGTCATTCTTCATCATCATGATCATTTAATCTCAGTGATTAGTAGCTCTCGACCCAGATTCAAAACAAGGTGGAATGAGATTTAAAACTCTCTGGACTTCCACTGGTTGTAGGATATCACATACGGTATTGTTTAAAAGCCATGAACCAACTGTTTATTTCTTCACATTAAATGAAATTTAAGGAAGTAGATTAAATTAAAAAATGAGATCAAATCTGTTACTGTGTCAGGCTGCATGATATAATAAAAAAAATTGGTTGGAGAGCTATTCCTCAAGACTACACTCAAAATATAAGAAAGTCTGGCTGTTTGGAAGCGAAATACGAAGAAATGAGGGAGGGCTCAAGACTTTTGCACAGTAATATAAATCATAACCTTTAGATTTTTCGTAACCTTCAGAAGACAAGTTTGATGTCTCTCAGATTTCAGTTCAAACACTATATCCTTAGATATAGTAGACTAGAGCCTTCCCATCTACAGACACTGTACAAAAACTATTCACTAATCAACGTTTTTAAATTAACGGCTGAATTTTCACTCAGGTGAAATATGTAAGTTGAACAAAAACAAATAATGGTAAAAAAAAAAAAAAATTAATATTAAACTCATTAGAATTAAATACATTTACAAACATATTTTTATAGCAAAATAGACACAATATCAATATGCAAAAGCTACACACGGATTATTTTTTTTCTGTTTGTTATGTGATTGTTGCACAAGAGACATAAAGCTATAATCGTCGTCTGTAATTAAAAGTCTCCGTCTTTTCTTTGGTTCTCGTTTTCTGTGCTTCAGGTGGCTGGTGCTCGACCTGCAGACCCGAGAAGTGGTGTCAGATTTGACTGATGGAAACGAACAGCTCTCTGTTATGAGATATTCACCAGGTCAGACCACACAGCCTGTACTGGGTGTCAGTGTTTCATCTCAGAGACGTAGCTGTTATTTATAAACTCGTATAAATGCCAGAACGTGCCGTCATCTCTCCCCGGGATAAGATGTAGTAAATGTAAGGATTCTGTTGAGAAAGAGAGGCAAACAGTTAACAGCATAACTTAATCACACAATGAGGTCAGCACTACTATGTTTGCCCTGGGAGTATGTTTACTTTCTGCTTTTATTACAGACATTTTTTCCCCCTTTACAGATGGAAGCTTTTTGGCTGTTGGTTCCCATGACAACTTCATTTATATTTACTGCGTGACAGAGGGGGGTCGGCGCTACACACGCTGCGGAAAGTGCACGGTAAGCCACGCATGCTTTAGCAGATGTGCCCAAACTTGTAAGTCTTTTATTGTGTTATGGCCTGTTTAACCATGTGCGATTTTCAGTGACATTTACATCATAACATGTAATGTTAATAGCTTGTCTAAACCTTTTCACTTTCTTTGCTGTTTCAGGGTCATTCAAGTTTCATCACACATCTTGACTGGTCCAAAGATGGGAAATATATCATGTCGAATTCAGGAGACTATGAAATCCTTTACTGTGAGTACTGTAGGTTGCACATACACCTCCAACATCTGGAATGCTTGTTGAGATACAAACCTGCATTTTTATAACCTTTATAACCTTCTCTGTGATTAATCGTTGAATAGGTATTTTTGTAAAGTACAGTAATATCAACAAATGAAAAAGCTTGTCTGCAAAGCCTTTAACAGAAGCATGTTCCTCATGTGTCTAAGAGAGAAGACGTGTGCTTGGAAAAGTTATCATGACCTTAGTTAACAAAAGAATGTTGGGTCATTTTATCCAGAGTAAAGAGATATCAAGCCAAGATGAAATGAATACTCCAAAATTTTTCAACATAATCTCTGCCCCATGTAATCTGTAGATACATGTCTGATTACCATGAACAACTATTTTCCTTTCCTGTACTGAGGGAAAAAAACGCACTTCATTGGAAGCCTGGTGTTGAGTTTTTTAAATAACTCTCTATGTTTAATATAGTGTTTGTAGAATGATGATTTTTCTCAAAGGTATTTGTACATTTTAGAAGGAGGAATTGGTAGTTATAAGACTATGATACGTTCTTTTCAAGTGTATGTACCTAAAAATGCATTTTATATATTGCTCCAGTGCTTAAAAGGACATTATGTAAGATTAAGTTTTGGGGTTCAGATCTCACCTTCGGTCTGTGTATATGTCCCACAATGTTTAATGGTTTTCCTCTTGAGTACTCCAGTTTCCTCCCACAGTCCTAAGACATAAGGTGTACGTCAATGATTTTCAAATCCGGTCCTGGATGACCACATGTCCTACCCATTTTGGTGTTTTCACAGCTCCATACACACCTGATATAACTGTCCAGCTAATTGACAGGCTTTTCTGAATTGAAGTAGGTGTGATAGAGCAGGGAAAACACTAAAATGTGCAGGGCAGGTGGTCCTACTTGACTGGAGTGCAGAACCACTTGTCTTGGTTAATTGGTGTTTTCAATTCCCTGTAGTGTGTGATTGGTTGTTTGAGCATGTGTGTGTGTGTGTGTGTGTGTGTGTGTGTGTGTGTTGGATGTACCCTGCCTTTTGGCCTAAGTTCCCTGGAATAGTCTTCAGGCCGCCTACACAGCATGAAAGATATACTGTGAATAGATAATAGTTTATATTGGATGGATGGATGGATGGATGGATGTCTCTGATCGTAGATAGGTTCTAAATATGAATGATCATTGCCATGTCCATGAAGCTCCTTTTCTAGGTAAATTTTAGATTATATAGTAGATTAAAGATCATTCGAATGTACATAAATTAAGTGCATATGCATCTTCAGGGCCTGGGTTTGATTCCCACCTCTGGTCTGAATACATGGAGTTTGCATGCTCTCCAGGTGCTCCGGTTTTGTCCCACAGCCCAAAGACGTGCAGATTAAGCTAACTGTCATTCCTAAATTTCCTGAAGTGTGTGTGTGTGTGTCCTGTGATAGATTTGCAACCCCGTCCAGGTTGTACCCTGTTTAGTGCCTTAGGACTCCCGGCCTCCCGTGACCTTTTACACAGGATAAAGAGGTATAGGCAATGAGTGAGTCAGTGAGTGAAGTTGTCTCAGCCCCATAGTACACTTTTGCTAAGGTCACAGCTTAATGCACTATGACATCAGCCCTATGTCATCATAGTGTGTGATTAGGGCACAAGCACTATGACATCAGCCCTATGTTGTCATAGTGTGTGACGGACCCTATTGCTTTCCTAAGGGTTTTTTTTCCCCAAAATTTTTGGGCTTTTGGGGGGTCGTAAAATGCTCAAAAACTCATGAAAATTGGCAGACAGATTGGAATCTGCTGCCATTAGGATGCCTGTGAGTCTGGGCCCCAGGCATGGCTCTGGGCCCTCTCAAGAGATTTTGCTGCATAGCTCATCCACACTTGCACGTATGCACGTGAAACCCGGTACACATTTAGAGCTCATTGAGCCGAATGAATTTTTCTTCAGCCTGAGACAGAGACAGCGACTTAAAAAAACTGTGGGCAGACATAGAAGAGTGTTTTAATTGCTTACATTTAATACATTGTTGTTTTGGTTTTACTATAAGGAGTGTTTAAGTCAAACCGGGACCTTTGATTGTGCAGAATAAAGCATAAAAACTCTCTCTCCTTTATTTCTCTATATACGTAATCCCCTGCTACACTAATGCATCTCAGCGTTTCACTAAAGCTTGGATACTAACAAGGTAGAATTTTTTTGTCTTAGTACATCGGAGCCATGATCAGACTGCCTACTTAACATCTGGAATGCTGGCCTCCCAGGAACTCCTTAATGGCTCAAACATGTGAAAATGGCTTCAGGACTGTACGAGTGATATAACACCTAGACAAGTTTCTGTAATGGTGGGTAGTATGAGGTCAGGCATTGGCACACCTTTGTGTTCATCGCGAAAACAGATTTTTTTTTCCCATTAAAGGGCTAGGAGGTCCAGCATTTCAGATGACATGAAGCAGGCAGTCCAATCATGGATCTGGCATACTGAGAAAACTTTCTACCTTGATGATATCACGTACTTCTGAAATTCGGGGATAAATGCATTAGTGATTATACAGAGAAATAAAGGCAGTTTTACTATCGTAACTGTGTCCTTTTAGTCTGCACACTCAGAGGTCCCAGTTAGACTTGAATGCCCCTCGTACCTTCTGACATTTGGTCTTTGCTGCAGATGTTTTTTTTGGCTGTATTTATTTTTAATTATACAGGAGTCCTTATAATGCATGCACATGTGTGCCTGAAAATCCAACGCTCGTATGTATGCAGCATGTCTGTGGCTACACAAATATAACAGAACTTTTTTTAATGCAGGGGACGTGGCTGGAGGCTGTAAATTGCTCCGAAATCGCTTTGAGAGTAAGGATCGTGAGTGGGCTTCCTATACCTGCGTTTTGGGCTTCCATGTCATGGGTAAGACATTTACACACATGCAAAATGTCTACTGTATGTTGTATCTATTTGAATATTGAGTACATTGAATACATGCTGTATGCGCGGTGTTTTGGTGTCTCGTTTCATGTAGGCGTGTGGCTGGAGGGCTCAGATGGAACAGACATCAACGCTTTGTGTCGCTCTCACAGTGAAAGTCTGGTAGCAGTGGCTGATGATTTCTGCAAAGTTCACTTATTCCAGTATCCATGCCCTAAACCAAAGGTTAGTGCAAAATAACGAATGCATGATAAGATCTTGAAATCTTTCCTTTGCTGCCAGGGATGAACTGGAATTAAAGGTGGTAAATGCGGGCTGGCACTGGATTCTGTTAAAGTTGCCAAATTGCAAGTCATGCAGTGAACTTTGGTGGTCGCGAGGCAGTCTGGGTATCTTTATTAGACCATGTTTTTCCTGGACACACCACATGTACTATAATTACAGTCTAGCCTACATTGCTTATATTAAAAATACCATCCTGAAAAAAGTACGCCTTATAAATGTTAAAGTTGTATTCATATAAATAGGAATTTGTCATGTAGCTGTTCTATTACATTTCATTCTGCTATTTTTTTTCCAGGCACCCAGCCACAGATATGACGGTCATGGCAGTCACGTGACAAACGTACGCTTCACCCACAGAGATACTCACCTCCTTTCACTGGGTGGAAAGGACACGTGTATCCTCCAGTGGCGAGTAAAGCGGGTTGGGGTTGGGGCTGGGGACAACAAGGACCATCCAACCTCCTCGGTTCCTCCCTCGTCTTCAACTGGCAGTTCAGAACCAAAGAGCCAAATTGAGAAAGGGATCGAATGAACAGAGAGAAATAAAGAAAGACATCGATAAAAAGAGAATATCCGGTCGCACAAACTAAGTAAAATTCAGCCTTAATTTGCCTGTGCTGAAAGGTTCTTGGCCATGTGTCATGAACAACAAAAAGTGAAATGATGGAGTTGCTTGAGTAAGGATTTTCACCAGGTTTACATGTTATACTATGCAAATTCTATGGAGAAGTGGACCAAGACTTATATTTCTGTATTCTGATATTACAAAGTCAGCAAAGTTTTTTTTTTGTTGATTTATGTGACTTTACAGGACATGGCATTGTCATCTCAGAAAGTCATTCAGAACCAAGCGTCCCATGTATCATTCTCATCATAGTACATGTTTACATTAATGAACTCTCTCTCCTGTTTATTTCCTTTGCAATCATGTGATGTGTGACTATGACATATAAATGTGTTTGTGTCTTTACACTATTAAACATAAAACTTTTGTCTGTGTAATATTGACTAATTGAAATATAAGTTGAATGTTGTCCTGTCAGTGTGACCTTGGTGTTATGCTTATCAAAAAACTATGCAAAAAGGTTTATTATTGTATTGTTAACTATTAACAAATTTAGGTTGATTTTCAAAACTTTTGTTGGCAAACCAGCCACATTCATTTAATGAGTGAAATAATAATATTAATAATAGTAACAACGATAATAATAAAAGATGAAGATTTACAATTCATACAATAGCTTGTTTGTACACAAGTGCTACCTACAGTATTAGCCAATTTACTGTATATATTAAAATATCCAGTATTAATTCAATAAAATTATAAATATAGATTTGTCTTAAAAGCGCCAAATTAAACATTTCTGTATAGTTTAATGTAAGCATAAACTTAGTCTTAGTACTTTCTTTAATTATTCTAGGGTAAGTCTAGAATAATTAAGACGTCTTAAGAATAAATCCTAATTAAGTCACAGTAGTATCACATTGCTTTCATAATGCAGCTAATAAATAACAAAGAAAGGAAGAAAGAAAGAACAGGAAACAGATACAGTTACCACAGTAATTTTAACCACACGAAGCATCATAGGTAACACCTGTCCTAGATCAGGGTTTATTGTTAATTTACTGCTAATAAACAGATTTGTTTGATCAAGTAAAAGGTAATATAATAAGTCTTAATTAAAAATATAATAATAATAATAATATGATAATGAATTGGAGCTTTTTATAATTTTGGAGCTCCCCCTGCTGCTTGTGAGAAGAATTGCATTGACAAGACTTCCCCTTTTCATCAAAACGACTTCACATCCTCTGTTAAGAATAAACGTGCCTGTGAGTTTTTGCTTTTAGTTACTGTAGTTAGTTAGTTAGTTAATTGGTTAGTTTTAAACATACGCCTGATGAAACTCACCCACTGCCTAAATATGAACACTCACACCCATAGCCAAAAAGTCTTTATTTAAAGATTTATCTTATTACAAATCTAAAAACACTTTAAAACTTTTGATTTATTTAAGCCTTCGTGTTAAAAATAAAATATTAAAACTATTTCACCAGCATAGCTTTTCAGAATTTGATCAGGCGGTACTTTCCGCCTCCTCAGGGAAACAGCGGCACGAGCTCGCAGAGCGGTAATGTGACTATTCAACCAAAAGGGGGCAGTATGCCATTAGATTCGCTTAGTTTGGCGATAATAAATATACTACTGTAGTACTAATAAAACAAATCGGGCCCATCTGTCCATAGTTTTTTCAATAATGCCTCAATACGCATAAGGTGTAACGAGAGTATAACATCATAAGTTTTCATCACACATCCATTACTGCACAATTAAATTCTTTATTCTTCACATATTCCAACTTCTTGTTAGTAGGCTGTAGTCAGAACACAGGGTCTGCCATTGTACATTACTAAGGGCCTTGCTCAAGGGCCCAACAGCAGTAACATGCTGGTGCTGGGGCTTGAACCGCCGACCTTCTGATCAGTAACTCAATGCCATAACTGAGCCACCACCAACCTTACTTGCTGGGTGTAAATATGTACGTAAGTAAATATACTGTAAATTTGGTGGTGATGGAGCCAGTATGAGTAAAGTGAAAATAGTGAGTGTGATGTAAATAAGTACAGCAAATAATCATTTGTTCAGAATAAGAAGAATTGTGGAAAAAGTAGTCATATGATGAAAATGCTAAAATCACCACCGTTGTTTGTGTTTAACACAAACAACATGTGTATGATATTAAGGCGTAATAATGTTTTTATGGATTTAATTACAACAGACTCACTTCATGTACCGAAAAGTGAAATGATGACAAAAATTTATTCTATAATATTTAATAATTAATGAGTGCCATCTATAGTAGTGTCATAATTGGGACTTTTTAAACCTTTTTTTTTTTAAGCGGGGTAGACATATATTAAAACATTATATTTTGGCACCAGAGTGAAAAAATAACACTTCAAATGTATCTATGTATATTATTTTATTAGATTTTATTTTATTTCTGAGTTAGTATCGAAAAGTTTTGCGATTAGCTCTGTTTATAAGAAAGTACTTTATAACTTATTACTTATTAATAATTTATTATTATCTGGCGAGCAGGATGGGCATGGAAATTCTCAGACAATCCTCATGCACAAGTTGCTGAATTGTTTCAGCATTTTTTGGGGGTTGAGCTGGGTTCTTCCTGATCTCTTGTCATCTTCCAGTGATATCTTTCTCCTCTTGATGTGCGCGTGCCACTCAAAACACCTTGAACGACTCATTGCAACATTACTGTAAATTTGCCGAATCATGTCAAATGTCTCTGTGGCAGATTTGCCCAGTTTCATGCTGAATTTCACGTTCACTATTTGTTCTAACTTGCTGTCCATGATGAAATCGCAGAGGTGGTAACACACATGGGCAGAATAGCAAAAGGTTGCACATGTACTGTATACAGGACAATGTCTTTTGACACACTGACTTATGATATTCTGTGTTCTCTGACTGTGTGTGTAGTCTTGTGCTGCTATCAGTTGGTGTGTTACAAAACTAGCCTCAAAACTTTTTGATACCATCTTGTATGTGTGTATTCTTTTTATTTAACCCTTAATTTAACCAAAAAAACTAACAAAAAAACCCACTGGGTTAAAAACTTTTTTGTAAAGAGGCCAAGACTCATTCTGGGATGATTGGTATTTCCAAATTGATAAGTTGTTGTTGGTCTTTCGGCTTCTCCCGACAAGGGGTCGCCACAGCGGACTATCCAGTCCGCACTACAACTTGGC
>JAQMYJ010000001.1:22981164-23008729 GCA_030014305.1 Clarias laeviceps
TTTGGGCACTGGCTGGGAATCGAACCCGGGCCTTCCGCATGGCAGACGAAACACCTACCACTGAGCCACCAGTGCCCTTATTTCCAAATTGATAAGTATAACTAGATATTGATCTAGTATAACTAGATTTTTTTTGTGTGACATTAGATTGAGTGACATCATAGTGTGATGCTTTTTTCCCCAGCATCTAGGGCTTTTTGGAGTGTCTTATCATTTCTAAAATTATGTCATAATGGTATTGCACCTGTGTGGGGGTGTTGGTTCTTGGGCCAGATCATCGTTGCTTGCAACTATATTCATTATTATTATTATTATTATTATTATTATTATTATTATTATGATTATGATGATGATGATTTTATTACAATTCTAAACATACTTAACAAATAATTTTATTATAAAATCCTACCACACAGGATGCAGTGCTGCCTGCCAATGTGTGAATAGATTACCTATAGGATTGTAGAGGAACTGCAACATTTTACCACCTCAGATGCAAACATATTCATTCCTTCATTTATCCATCTTCTATATCGCCTATCCTGTACAGGGTTGCAGGGGCCTGGAGCCTATCCCAGGAGACTTAGGGCACGAGATGGGGTACACGGTAGACAAGGGGCCATTCCATCGCATCCCAATTGCACTACTGGCATGTCTTTGTGGCAGGAAACCCACCAGATGTACCAGGACAAAACCCACCAGGCACTGGGAGAATATGCAAATACGCATGCAGACCCAGGGTGGGAATCGTAAGGCCACACAGTGCAAACAACTATGCCACTGAGCTGCCATACAAACATATATAAACATTATTAAAAAAAAAAAAAAAAATTAATCAATCAATTCTGGAGTCAGTGTGGCGATACATGAAAAAAAAAATAAGTGTATGAAAATATAAATATATGAGTTATAAGTTATAATCATAAGATACAGCAGGCACATATAATTATCAAGTGAATCTTTTAACAATTAATTTACAATAGCCTTGAGTTGCCAGGTTCTATTACAAATGACTGAAGCAGAAAACCCGAAGGCTTCCTGTCTTTATCTCAGTTCACATATTAATGGCAGACACGTGCACAAGATTCTTTAATAAAAGATCAAACTTTGAAATTTTCTTTAAACAGGTGTATCTATAGTGAGCTCGAGCTCATGTTGACTTCCTGTCTACTCCGAAGAACGCCGAAATCCTCCGATTGACGTCACGATTCCGAAGATTACGTTTACGCCGAGGAGGAGGAGGAGGGGTGGTGGTGAGGAAGAGGATGATGAAGCTGGAGCGGAGGATGGGAGGAAGAGTGGCGTGAGACACACGCGCGCGCACACACGCAGCCTGGCTGCCGAGGACCTCGCGTACATGCGCGCGTGCGTGTGTTTATATATATGTATGTATGTGTGTGTGTGTGTAAATGCATGAGTGACCGGGACTTTTGTAGGGACTTCTATCAGACAAAGAAACACGTTTAGAAACGTCCCGAGGCGCGCAGTAACGGAAAGTTGAAACTTTTCGGCGGCGCCGCCAGAGCTCGCGCTGCCGAGCCGGTCCCGGCTTTGTCTCTACACAGCGGAGCGCGACGGTGCCTGCAGGAGGGAACATCAACATCCGCCTGATTTCTTTTTCAAACAGCGCAAGAGAGGAAAGGAAGGAAGGAAGGAGGGAGAGAGAGAGAGAGAGAGAGAATGGCGGCCAACATGTACCGCGTCGGAGGTGAGCGATTTGAGCGGAAATTCTGCCTTTTTCTGTAGCAGGCTAACGCTGTGAGCTAGCGCGGCTAACGCGGCTTGGTTTAATAGTTAGCTGGAGGATTCGTTAGCCTACATGCTAACTAGCCTGTTAGCGCGGTTTCTAGCTAGTAGCATGTAGTATTTCCGCGTTTCTCCACAATGGCCGGCTCATGTTAGCTCGTCTAGCTAAGCTAACCGAATAACAAGAGAAAAGTTTTGAACTGAAGTTTGAAGAGATATTAATCAACGTGCTGTGGTGTTTTTGAGCCTCTGGAAGACTTTCACTGGCTCAGACCAGGGCTCTGTTAACTGATTCATCAAACACACTTTTGGTTGCTAACGCAACATGATTAAAATAAACTCGTTGACAAAATCAGAGAGCTTAAGTAAAGTCCAGACCAGGGAGAAGTGCAGTCTCTTAGGTATGGGTCGGTTCATTGTACGAGGGTGAGTCAAAAAGTATCCGCACTCTGGCTTCAGAATTGTTTTTAATTAACTTTTAGCAAAGACTAAAACACATTTCCCCCCCCCAACAAACTCTATTGCAAATCTATCTCTTTTTCAATACACTTTCTCCATCATTCAACAAGCTTCGTACTCCCTCATTTAAAATTTTTTTTAGGCTGAGCCACAAATGCACCACTGTCTTCACTTCTTCGTCTGAAGCGAATCTTTATCCTCGTAGGGCTGCTTTCCAGGTGAAAGTCTGATGGGGTAAGATCAGGACTATATGTAGGATGCTTTAACACAATGACAGTGAGGGCAGAAGTGTGCGGACATGTGGTGTCATGAAAGATTACAACAGCCTTGGATAGGAGTCCTCTGCATTTAATCCGAAGTTCAGGCTTCAGATCTTTAGTAAGCGTTTCACTGTAACGAGCTCTGTTGATTGTTGAACCTTTTTCCTGATAATGTTCCAATACTGACCCTTGAGAATCCCAGAAAACTATAAGCATCAGTTTTCCAGTTGATGGTTTACTGTTGAACTTTTTCTTGGTCGACGATTGAGGATGTTTCCATTCTGTTTCTTCTCAGGCTTGTAGTGATGAATTAACGTACCGTCACCAGAAATGATTATCTTTAAGAAAGTTTCACTGTCCTTAGAGTCTCGGACAGAATTTAGTATTTTAGATATTAAAAAACTTTCTACGTAGTGCTCACATTTATCGATGAATAACGGCACCAGGTACCTCCTCAGACCAAAAAAAAAAGCGAAAATCTTTGCACGCTTCTTTTCTTTTGTGCACATCACAAGTAGGGCATCCATTTTTGCTCACACTGCAGTTACAAAAAACAATTGATGCAACTCCTTCACATCAGTCTAGCAGTGACTGGGGAGACAGTAGCCTTGAACGCAAAGTGCTGATAAGATGGTGCGGCCAACAGAAATTTTAATGTAACTTGAAGTGCGGATAATTTTTGACTGACCCTCATATATGAGGCTGAGATCTGTCCAGCTTAGTGTTTTTGTGCCATTTTAAACCTTGTGTTGTTTTAATTATTAAGCGGTTAGCGCACTGAGATACACATATTTGGACAGCCCAAGTCCTCAAATGAATGTTTGCTTCATACTAAAATGTTATTTTATTTCCCAAACATCCTCCACATGATTGTTGTTTCATGTTTCATTGTAAACACACACTGACTCATTCATAATCAACTCGTGTTAACACATCCTCTAATTGTTATGCGTGTAATTGCTGAATTAATTTAATTTCCCCTATGTATGGAGACTCTTTGGACACCCCGTGTATTGTGTTAGCGAGCTGATTAAAAGTCTAACAGGCAGCCTTCAAGATCTCGTCATGCCGTCTTCTCAAACCAGGCTGAACGTTTTTGGTCACTGGATTTCATGTCAAGGGCTTCCTCTCCGACCGAAGTGCGTGTCTTGGATCCAGAGACATTTTACAGTTAGCCCAGAAGCGCAGTAAAGGAGGAGTGAAGGCAGGTGTGTGTGTGTGTGATCGGCTTGCAGCTATTACTTTGTGATGTTAAAGGTCACCATATTCGGCTGTAAACGCCACAGTTCCTCTTTTCTTTGCTGGCTTTAACGATTAGCTTTCAGGAAGATGTAGCTGGACGTTTATTCACACGAGGACTTGAACATTTCGTGCAGGCTCCTGTACATGCTGTTGCAGTGTGGATGCTGTTGCCTGCAGGATTGTGTCTTGAATGAAAAGTCAAAGTAATTTCGACCGACTTGAATCGTACGGACTTCAGCCTCATCTGAAGCTTCCTCTCCCTCCACTTCCTGCGTGATGTGAGGTTCTCAGACGTGTCTCATGTCCTGTTTGAACTCCATCATGAGTCTCAGCCAAATGAGCCGCTAAGTCGATCTCATGCTGCTGCGCCGCCGCGTTCACTCTCACACACGCTGTGTGTTGCCTGCACACTCCATTGTCCGGGCTGCTTCATGTGTCACCTGAGCGCTCACTCTCCCTGAGCATCCTCTCTCTCTCTCTCTCTCTCTCACACACACACACACACACACACCTTGACAAAGGATGACAAATGATGGGTTGAGACGATACTAAACAGAGAATCTCCTCGACATACAAAAAACACTTATGTTCTTTAGACCTGAATGGCCTCACATTACCTATGACCTCCACATGTTCTTGTGTGATTCACATATGAGGATCATTAGGTATAATTCTGTTGTGAAATGTGTTCCTGTTTGAGGAAATTGATTCAGTTTGTAGTTATCAGGTGCTAGTAAAGAGAAACAGAGAGGAGAAATTGCAACGTGCACAACAGGAGAGTCCAGAGTCTTAGAAGGTTATACCAGTTTTCAGGGAAAATGCAATGTCAAAGCAAAACTGATGATCGAATATATTATTCTCCAAATAGCTAGTTAAATTGATTATCTATACATCTATCTCTTAGGGCTATACAATTTGATAAAAACGAACAAAAAAAATTCGATTATTTTTGACATTGTGTTTGTGCATAAACTAGGGCTGCAACAACGAATCGATTAAATCGATTACTAAAAGCGTTGGCAATGAATTTCATAATTGATTCGTTATGTCGTGCGACGCGGAGACATTTGATTATTAAAAAAAAAACTTTAGTTGAGCGCGGATCGGAGTGAACACACTCGGTCTCGCGCACTGATGCTAGCAGAGTTCGGCGCCTCATAGACAGAGCGGAGCAAAAAAAAAAAACAAGCGGAGGTAGAGGAAAGATACGTGGCGGAGGCTGCTGGGTCTTAGTCCCCGTCTCTTACTGGTATTCTCAACATTCATGCACGCGTGTACTGTTTACTATAACACTGTGACCATGTGTGTGTGCATAAAACATATTTTATTGTGTCTGTATGTGTGTGTACAGCGCGCGTGTAAAGCAAAAGCAAGTCTCATTAGAGACGTTAAAAATCCATTTTCTCCCTCTGCTCAGTCAGCCTGCTCTTTGCCTGCTGTGTGTGCGTGCGTGCATTTTTAAAAAAAATTTTTTTATTATTATAACAGCTCAAGGAGCAACATGTTTGTGCACTTTCTAAAGATTTTAGTTTTTAAATAAATGGTTGGAAATGAATGCTATATATCTATATAACTATCTCTCTGTCTGGTAAAAAAAGGTGTAACAACTATACCAGGAACACATAATTTCACCATCGTGCTTGATATCTCGTCTCCCAAAGACAACCAGGTGTCCCAAAAGTCTCTGTCCATATAGAGAACTAATAAAATTATTATTATTTTTTTTTTAATGTAAGTTGATTTACCAAAAAAAAAAAAAAAACTTGTACATGATTACCATTTCTTTATTAACACAAAACGTCGTCTCTCCCGCTCATGATAACCTCGTGTTAACACATCTGGTGTTGTGCATCTCATTACACTCTCGAAAGCGCTCCTTTAAAGGATCTTTGTGCTATAAATGCCATGAGCCATGACTGCGATTTCAGTGTGTTCGGCTTTTCTCAGGGATATTCTTAAAAGCTCAGTATAGTTTGTGTCGTATTTTGTATGTGAATTTTATCTTTATATCTTATTTCAGTTGATTTTTGAGAAGTGAGAGCTGAAAGGTGCATGTAAAGGCTTGCATGACTAATACAGATTAGTTAATAAATTCTTCACAAATCAGCTTGCAGTAAGTGATGATGAGATCCAAAACTAGTAAGCATGTTTGTTTGTTTAATGTCCTGGACTACAAGGAACCTTTTGAGATTATAGTACAATAGTGTGGTATGTTGTTACGTGCAGTATCACTGATGACAATTTTAAATTAAAGCAGTCGATAGGGTTATACAGGGAGCAGCGTCATTTGTCCCGTAAGCGAAGCAACACTTTTGAAATCAATGAAAAAAATCATTATGGGTGCAAATTGATCAACGTGTAATAATTCAGTAGTTCCTTAAATTAGGGCTTTGTTTTTCCTGTTCTGCAAGAACAAAAGGCTTTTCATGTTAACTTTTGAAGGCCCTTAAGGTTTAATAGACATGAAATGAAAATTATACCAATATTCGACATTGGTTTGTGGCAGTGTAGCTGCAGATGACTAACAAAGCTGTCCAGCCGTGTCCGGGTGTGTGTCAAAAGTCAGGGGTTCTAGTTGTTCATGTGTTGAATGATGATGATCCTACTGGAGACAAAACGGTTATAACGGTCATTGATACTACTGTATATCTGCTCCATGTGATTCCAAGGATGGCTGAGCTCCGGCTGATGGAAAGGATCAAACCTGAAACGAGGTCGGATCCTGTGTGCCATGATAATGTCTGGGGTGACCATCATTGATTTTTCCTGACAGTCTGGCTGTGCTGGCTTGGGAGACATTTTTCTTCCAAATGAGATTTCTGGAGCCGTAATGACTGAGTTTAGATCCGTAGCGCTGTCTCCTCAGGATCGGTCACTCATGAAGAACAAAAGACTTTAACTGTAGTTTGCTCCTGTATAAAGGGTAGGGGTGGTGACGTTAACTGGGTATACAGTGGTGACCAAAAGTATTGGGACAAATGCGGAATTTAATGTTTTGATTACATTCTAAATTTTGTAAAAGAATAATTTATTTGCTAATCACTGTTTAGTATGAAGTCCAGCTGAGTGCAGAGTTAAAAAAAATAAATAAAAATTTTCATTTTCAGTACTCTGGTGTCACTTACTCAATCCATGTCAGCTTGATTGCTGCCTGAAGATCCTGCAATAAGATGGTTTCTCGACTACTTCTGCCTTGCTACTGACTGCTGCAGCTTGATATAGATAGATAGATATATAGATAGTTATTTATTTATTGAGTAAAACGCGTACCCAGAACATCACTGTGTACATGCAGCATGCTTTAAGGGACGGGTGTGTTTTTTCATTTAAAACCAAATACGAGTTAAAAGTGAACACTGTCAGAATGTACATAAAAATAAAAAAACTGTACTCTTTTTCTAAAACAGTAATTTTATAGATAGCTTTGAATTTATTGATGGAGATCAATTCTGTTTATAAATACTTATTTAATTCATTATATATTTCCTGATTTCGCAACTACTAGTTTGACTTTTATAACACCAGGAACAGTTCTTGTGCACTTTTACAGAGATAAGCCAGACACCTGAGTGCCTTAGTAAAATCAACTGTTTTCACCATCCGTGCATGAAGATGATGTTACTCAGACAGACTCTGTAATCTTTTCTCTATATTCTTTAAGACTTCTCAATACGCTGTAGTACTAAAACGCTTCGGTGTGTGTCTTTTGGTGCACGTTCTCTGTACTCAGCCCTGCTTTGGAGTGATCCAGATTAATAGGCAAATAATCCTGTTAACGATTACCGTTAATCTATTCTCGTGTGGATTCGTCGTTGTGGAAAAGCAGAAAGCCTGTATGCCTGAATAGTGAGATGGCTACAAACACATTCACAACAAGAATATTGTCGTCATTCTGTTGACCTGACACTGCTGCTATTGAAAAGTACTGTACTCAAAATCCTGCTTTCATATAGTTTATTTTTTCCCTCCTCATATTTCCTCTCATTTTTCTGCAGATTACGTGTACTTCGAGAACTCGTCCAGTAATCCCTACCTGATCCGTCGAATAGAAGAGCTCAACAAGGTGAGCGGATTTTTATCGTTTGATTTCTCCCTTATTATTTGTGTGAGGATCCTGCTGTACGCAGCTCTTATAGTATAATAATATAAAGAATGTTATGAACCCGTCGCGCAGCACATGGATTAAAGTGCAGTTATATCTGAGACTTCCAGAATTATTGGCACCTTTTCTTAAAATAATGTATATTAATGTATACATATTTTGAGCTCAGACCTGCAGGGATGTTGCATGTTATTAAATGTTTCTGGTGACTCAGAGCAATGAAAAATAATTTAGTTTTATATATAATGACTAAGATTTTTTTTTTTTTTACATTAAGTAATCTTGGTATTTCTTATTCTATTTCTATTACAATCAAATCACTTTCATTGTTTTAGGAAAATACCTTGATGTGTCTTTTATGTAAAAAAAAAAAAAAAAGTATCTTAAAAATGTATTTCTTTTTTTTCCCCCCAAAGCCAACTGTTCACCTTTTTATTAAATAATCCTGCTATTTGTATAACGTGTGAATATGTGTGAGAGAACAATAAGGACATTCAGTTAGGGCTAGAGCCCATGTGATGTTGTATGAGTGGTAGGATTGGTCTAACCTTTTGTCTCTTGATTATTTTCTTGCAGACGGCCAATGGGAACGTGGAGGCCAAGGTCGTGTGTCTCTTCAGGAGGAGGGACATATCTAGCAATCTCAACACTCTGGCAGACAGCAATGCTAGTACGTTATCATTCCATCCACTCTGCAAGTTTTTGGTCAAAAACAGCCTTGTGCATATTTTATATGTTGCTTCAATCAACTAGACACAGTTAGAAAGTTCTTATCTTATACTACACATCACTTAAATCATGCTGAAGCTCTAGTGTTTAGAAAGCTCATTTACCCCACTGCACCATTCATAGGCCACTGTATATATAATACCTACAGTCCGGTTGATCCTCTGCCTTAAAGTGTGTCCTGTTCTTTTAGTTTCCCGGTAATTCCTCAGTCTTTCTCAGGTATCTGCTCTGCTCTGGTCTGGCTCGTGTTCACCCACAACACCTTCCCAGTCAGTTGCTGTTAAATTGCCACACAAAAGCGCCTGCATGAAAAGGGGTTTAACTGTAACAGTCTGTAACTACTGACACCGTGTTGGCACCGCTGTTAACTCCCTTGGCAGCTGTTTTACACTGTGCAGAATGAGGGCCTTGTGTTTGAACTCAGCAGTGGAATCTGCTCCGTATTTGTCGTTTGCATTATTTTTTTTGTTGGAGCTGCTAAAGTAATAACGAGAGAGGTTTCAATTCAATTGATTGACTGCACGGTCGATTCGATGAATAAGTGTTTGTTATTCCACATGCTCTTCCTGGGCAAGTGACAGGATGGGGCTCAGTAGCGCAGGACTCCAAGACCTATAGGAGCCCATGCTGGGCTTTGGAGCAAGAGGCATAACTGCTGAGCCGTGTGCTTAGATTGTGTCCTGTCGCTTGGAGTTGTCAAGTGTTTGAGCGATAGGAAGCTGTTGGGTCTCGCTCGAATGTACATATATGATTAGGCCATAGTTTGCATAGATTATGCAAACTGACGGTATTTGTTTTCAAAACAATAATTATATTCCTTTAAAACAAAATTTCAGTTATGGTTTCTATGGGATTGTGTGCATATAAGTGTAAAGTTATTTTATATCTTTTTTTTAACATTTCAAATAGTGCTGTACAGTTAATCACAAAAAAAATCTACATCGCAGTACAGATCCATGCAACTATTGAATTGGAAAAGGCTGCAATTTATTACAGATTTTGTACATATACACAGGAATTCCCATGGAGTTTGTCAATGTTTTTATTTCACTAAATATTGACAAGCATCTTAATTTGATCATTTGTGCTGTTATTTGCTGGATAAATACGTTGGACTACTACATGGTACATTTAACTGTTAAATATTGACGTTTAAATTGCAATAGCAGTACGTCAATAATCACTTTTTTTTAATTTGTCTATTTATTTAATTTCTTTATTTAACTATTGCAGCCCTAATATCAAATATTTTTTGAGGTGTGTGTGGGGGGGGGGGGGAAGAAATTAGGAGACGTTTCATAATTAAGGTAAAACTACAATTTACCATAATGCATGTTAAGATTGGGTGCTAAACTTTAACATCAAATGGTTTTAGTGTTCAGTACGGTGTGTTGATATTGCCAGATTGAGAGAAGAGAACACGTGTATTCAGGATTTCCCTTTTTAAAGTGTTATTTTGTTCAAATATAAAGAACTGGATAATATGAGAAATCTCTAATAATAATAATACTAATTAAAAAAAGAGCTTTGATTTGGCTCATGTGCAGACTCATCAGCAGTAGCAGTTGTATCTCGTCCCTAATAAAAGGCTGCATTACACCCATGCTTATTTACTACAGGATGGAGCCGTGAGAGTAAAAGCTTTGTCGCAGCTAGGACAGGCGTCTGTTCCAGGCATTCCTGTGTAGATCCACTACGTTGTCTAACTAAACGCTTTGTGGTCACCGCTCTACTAATTGCAGCAGCTTTATTCTTGTAAACGGTTTAAAGGCCCCTACCTGCACTTGTGATTAACAACCTTCTCAGGTGATCCAACCACAGCTGATTCCAATCAGTAGCCGGGTTGCCAGCTCAACCTCCACTTCAAACACGCTTAACAATACTAGTTCAAAAACTAATTTTTTACTCTACTGGTACGATCTTGATATCTTTGCTTCGACTGGCTGATTTGCATCATCTGGCTGCCGGGAATATTTCGTGTACTTTACTAATGCCAAAACACAGAAACAGGGAAGTAATGCTGCAGTCAACTTTTGATCTCTGAGCCTTTGAGATGTGAAGTGGGGCGTCGGGGGACGACGACATGAGTGCAGTTCAAAATTGATCTACATGTTAAACCTTCTCAGACCTGTTTTTAGTGAATTAGTAATACCAAGTGTGAACAGGTCCTTAGACTGTGCTGTTATTCAAGACCACAACTTCTCTTCTTCTTAAAACCCTGACCCTGTACCCCATACACCTTCCTCCCCACACACACACACACCCAACCCCCCAAAGCATGCACATTCACTCATGCACACTGTCTGGGGTTTTTTTTTCTTTTCTTTTTTTCTTGAGCGTGTCCTCCCTTGGCCTTGAGCCCACAGTCCCGGTGCTGCACACATTGAACAAAAGAGCCTTCATGGCATTGCAAGGCCCTGGCATAGAATGGGTTAACATCAGCTCTTTCGTGTCTTTGTCCTGTCTGTGAGTGACTAGTGGGTCCTACATCTGACCGCTGAGCTTACTCTTTCTATTTACTTACACACACACACACACACACACACACACACACACACATATATATATATATATATTATTTTGTACATCATATATTTATTTATATATTTATTCACACATGAGTGTGTGTGCGCGTGCGTACGCGTTCATGTATGTATGTGTGTGCGTGTTTGTGTGTCTTAGTGGGGGATGGGCACCTCAGGTTCGATGCACAGGGTTTCCCAGGAAAATTGGCAGGGTCTCGCTGGCCGAGGGGGTGGGGACACTGGAGTGGCAGGAGGCCCTAATAGAAAGGGGTGTGGTCTGATGTCCCACCCATTCACTGACAGGGTTTCCTCGGGCTCGGTGCAGGGGCGGAGTCCAGTCACATCCTCTGATACAGTCCTGACAGGTCTCACCTCACTCGAGCACCGGCTTAGTAAATGAGAAATCTTGTGGCTTCCGAGTACCAGCGAGTAAATATTATCGAGTCGAACTATTCAAAACTGTTCAAGGAATTTTTGCCCCTGCATTGCATCAGTTTCAGTCAAGGCCTGTGTGAGGTTGTAGCAGGAAGTCAACACGGCTCGTTTGAATAGACACATATTATTGATGTTTATTTATTTGTGAAGGTTTCATATTTTATTTATTTGTATTTGGCCTCTAATATTTAATAACTTTTATATATAAAAAGAAATGGAAATGAAACTCAAATAATTTAAAAAGTACAAGTAGACATGATCAGTAACACAACTTGGTTATTCTGTTGTTCCCAGGAGACTTTGAGGAAGAGTCCAAGCAGCCACCAGTCACTGAACAACAGAAACACCAGCTCAAACACAGAGAACTCTTCCTGTCCCGACAGTTTGAGTCTCTTCCTGCCACCCACATACGGTGAACTTTTTTTTTTCTTCTTACAAATGCAAGAAACTGAAAGGATTTTTTTTTTTTTTTTTTTTTTTTTTTATCATGCCATGATAGTGGATTGTTTTCTTTTCCTTCTTATAAGAGTTTACTTGCCTGTTGGACAACGTTAGCAGGTTTTTTTCAGTAATATAACAGTGAGCGGGCGAGATTGCAGTCTTCTGTCACTTATTATACATGTCCCTTCTTTGTGCTGCTGCGGTCTTATCTCTTCTTACTCGGCAGATTATAATTTTTTTTAAGCTTTTATTTCTTACTTTTTTTTATTGTTTCTCCACAGAGGGAAATGTAACGTCACACTCCTGAATGAGACCGATGTTCTAACAGGCTACCTAGAGAGAGAGGTAGGATATCTTGTTAATTTAAAACAAAACTTTTAACGATAGCAGAGTAAATTAAAAACAACTTGAGAATCTTGCAGACATTTTGACTAGAATTGTGCATCATGAGCGTTTATTTATTGGGTCTGTTTGTGGTTTCTGCAGGACTGTTTCTTCTACTCGTTGGTGTTTGACCCGGTTCAGAAAACCCTGCTCGCCGACCAGGGTGAGATTAGGGTGGGCTCCAAATATCAGGCTGAGATTCCGGACAAATTGGCAGAAGGTGAGGAGTTAAGTTCTGTCTAATTAATTGACGCAGCTCATTATTGTAGCCGTTCATACCCTGACACAAACTCATTCTCCCACTAAAGGGGACTTGGACAATCGAGTACAAGAGAAACTGGAGACGAAGGTGTGGGATCCAGATAACCAGCTGAAGGACTCTCAGATAGACCAGTTCCTGGTGGTGGCACGGTGAGTCAGCGCATTCTCACAATTCTCAACTTGCCACTGTTATAGAAAGAGCACAGCAGGTCCTCAATCTAGTACATTTTATTATTAACTTATGAAAGTAGTTCGAGTTAATGTAGCAGTAAGAAGAACATTTGAGATGTAACCAGTTTTTTTTGCTTTCCATTCCAGTGCAAGATTGTAATGGTATTCACAGTACAGTGAATACTTGAGGTTGTTTGTGTAGGTAAATTAGTAGCTGGATATAGGTGGTGTACGTAACACCACCTATATCCAGCTACTAATTTACCTACACAATGGGTTCAGAACGCTTAATATGGGTGCATTCATTGTCTCTTGCATATTAATATTGTGCTGCTCTTTTTCGATTACAGTCAAACATTTTTAGGTTTGTTTTATCATTCATTAATTTTGAAAGGCATGATGTGTACCAGGCAACACAGTAGTGTAGTGGTAAGCACTGTGGCCTCGCACATCCAGGGTTTGATTCCCAGCTCAGAGTTTGCATGTTTTCCGCCAGGCTTGGTTGGTTTCCTCCCAAAGTCCAAAGACATGCTAACTGACGTCCCCAAATTGCCCATAGTGTGTGATTGTGTGTGTGCCCTGTGATTGACTGGCGTATCCTGCCTAGAACCTCAATTTTTCTTCGGTTAGTCTCCATGCTTCCCTGTACATGATAACCAGTATAAAAGATGAATAAATTGATGCATGATGCGTACCATGGTAGTATATTCACCTTTTAACGACAATAAGGTTGTGAATTATATGTTCATTCATTTACTGCCAAGTTTTGACATGGAATTGGTTAACTGACAACATTTCTGACATACCTAAGATTCATATAAGATCATTGTTCACACTTTGCAGGGCTGTGGGGACTTTTGCCCGTGCCTTAGACTGCAGCAGCTCCATCCGCCAGCCAAGTCTGCACATGAGTGCAGCAGCAGCATCCAGAGACATCACTCTGGTGAGAGCACGTGCATGCGTGCACATACGCATAAACATGCGCACGACAGTGCTGTAGACACACTTCTGGTCATTTTTTTTCACTTCCCAGTTCCATGCCATGGACACGCTGCAGAAGAACGGTTATGACTTGGCCAAAGCCATGTCCACACTGGTGCCCCAGGGTGGCCCCGTGCTCTGCCGTGACGAGATGGAAGAGTGGAGTGCCTCGGAAGCCATGCTGTTTGAGGAAGCACTGGAGAAATATGGCAAGGACTTCAATGACATTCGCCAGGACTTTGTAAGTTGACAAGCTCCTCCTTGTTTGCCTTGCTCATCTGCACGCATGTTGTAAAGTCTGATGGCGCATTATGTTGACACTGTGGTTGAATGATTTTATATCGTACCCATTTTTTCTTTGGTTTTGTTTTCCTAGTTGCCCTGGAAGTCTTTAGCCAGCGTTGTTCAATTCTATTACATGTGGAAAACCACAGACCGTTATATTCAGCAGGTGAGCATTTAGTATTGTGTGCTTTTATTTTTTTTGTGTTTCCCCATCTCTCTATTATTCATTCTGTCCTGGTTTATATTACTGAAGTCATTATGGTATATTATGTATCAACACGCTTAGATTTTTGTTCTTCAATTTCAGAAAAGACTGAAGGCAGCAGAAGCAGACAGTAAACTGAAACAGGTTTACATCCCCACCTAGTGAGTATTTACTGAAATAACACTTTTATTTTTTTTTTTTAAATGTGGCTGTACTGACTGCTCAGGTTTTGTAGGTAATAGTTGCAACACTTCAGTCTTCTGTTTAAAACTAGACAGCACATGTTTCCCGCTCAAAAATTTATTTAAATATGCTCTTTATTTAAAAATTTAATTGGGATTTTGTCATCACCAGCACCAAGCCCAACCCTAACCAGATTATGGCTCCTGGGAACAAACCGGGCATGAACGGAGCTGCAGGCTTTCAAAAAGGCCTGTGCTGTGAGAGTTGCCATAGTGAGTACCAAACTTTGCAGTCACCATTTTTGCTCTTTTATTTTCACCAATAAATAGTAAATAATTTTTAATATATGACCATAGTTTTTAAATTGCAATAAGAACCATCATGATACTGATGTTTTGGTTTATTACATGCCATCTAGTGTATGTCACTTATGTACATAGAGTTGAATATGTGAACTTTGCTACTTACATTGATGCTGGTTCTGCATGGGCATGCAAACTTGTCAAGTATAAACCTGCTTGTATGAGTATTACTGTCAGGTCAGAAATTTAGACGGTGCTTTTTAATTTGATAAAGTTTACAGATGTGCCTAAGTTTTATTATTATCCATACATGCATTTTAAAGTTGACATTTCCTCTGGTCTGTTGCAGCTGCCCAGTCACCTCAGTGGTATGCTTGGGGTCCTCCTAACATGCAGTGTCGACTCTGTGCCTCCTGTTGGATTTACTGGAAGAAATATGGTGGGCTGAAGACACCCACTCAGCTAGAGGGCGCTACAAGAGCTGGCTCGGTATGCAGTGTCTACCAATATTACTGCAACTCTATGCACAATCCAATGTTAAACCTTTCCCCAACTAACACTTTTCGTTCTGTGATAGGATGCACCCTCACGTAGTCACATGACTCGTCAGGAAGTGCAGGGCATGTCCCCGTTCACCAATAGTGCTGGTAGAGCCAAGCTTTTGGCCAAAAATCGGCAGACATTTATTCTGCAGACCACCAAGCTGACCCGTATCGCCCGTCGGGTGTGCCAGGACATCCTGCAGTCACGTCGTGCTGCCCGCCGCCCTTATGCATCGATCAATGCCAATGCTGTCAAAGCAGAGTGTAAGTGTATTGCACTGTAGTAAAATTACTTTTATATAACTTGCAGTGCAAAATTTCAATATTCACGTTGGCAGTACTGATGTTAACTGCACACTATTGTTAATTTCTGCCTTTAGGTATGATCAGACTCCCTAAAGTGGCAAAAAGTGCTATAAAGAACCGCCCTGTTCCACGACCATCCCTTGTTAACATAGTCAAAGAACTGGGTGAGTTTTTTTGCATTGATAAATAAACCAGACATCACTGGTAGTGTGATTGATGTACTAACGACCTACGTGTTTCTGGTCTTCAGCTGTCCAGGCTCCCCTTAAACTCAAAGCTCCTAGAGGCGCTCCAACCCCAATCAACCGTAATCAGGCCAACCAACCCCGCAGTGCAACTGCCCTGCTGGGCAAAAGACCCTTCGATAGTGTAAGCTCTCACTTTCTCTCTCTCTCTCTCTCTCTCTCTCTCTCTCTCTTCCTCCCCCCATTCCTCTCTGTGTCTCTGTTTGTCTTATGTCTTTCACGTACTGCCCCGCTTGGCCTGTGACCATGCTCACCCTCTTTCTCTGCAGGGGGGAGGACACTCGTTCTCTACTAATGGGAGACCCTTTGTGAGCGGCATGAGGACGACTGCCCAGTCAGTCATAAAGCGCCAGAGAGTTAGTCAGGCAGATGCCCCAAATCCTGTCGTCTTTGTGGCTACTAAAGAAACCAGGTGTGTTTATGCAATTAAAAAAAAAAAAAAAACACACTCTTAGGCCATGTCCACACATAGCCGGGTATTTTTAAAATCGGAGATTTTGCTCAACAATATTTTTATTGATTTTAAACAGGAATATAACAGGGTAAACATGTAAAGTTTCCATAGAGATTTTATAACCCCCTTATAAACCCCTATAGCACCCACTCTGCCCCTCCCTGACTCCAAGCCGGCTTTACATGTGTAAGAAAGGCTAGATGCCAGGCATGCAACAAAAAAAAAAAGGGACAAGAAAACAAACAAACAGACAATTAAATAGGAAAGTAATCAAACTATAAATGTATATGAAAAAAGCGAAGGAAGGGCCCCCACACCTGTTGAAATTTCAAGTATAATGGAATGAGTAGTGAATCCTCTCCAGGGACAAACAGGACATAATATCTCTGATATAATATCTCTGAGCCACTGGGCGTGAGTGGGTGATGTGGCATCCTTCCACTTGAATAAAAGAGAACGCCTGTGTCACAAAGGTCAATAAACGCTGTTTAGCTGGACTAAGACACCCATCATCCTCTCCAGTGATACCAAAAAGAGCAATCAGAGGGTCTGGTGCAAGGTTGCATTTCAATATGTACGACAAGGTTTTAAAAACATCCCTCCAGAAGTTTTCCATACATATGAATAAGAGACGGCTCTGCGCTTTTACATTTATCACAACAAGGATCGACGTCTGGGTAGAAACGGGAAAGCTTAAGTTTGGAGAAATGAGCCCTGTGTACAACCTTAAATAAAGAGGTTGAGTTGACAAGTTTAAGGAAAAAATCAGAGATTTTAATCTGTGGTTTTGGCCTTTCGTCCACATGCAAACGCCGTTTTGGTCATTAAAACGGAGCTTTTGGAAAACTCCATCCAAAGTGAAGATTTTTTAAAAGTTTTTAGTGGTGTTGTGTTACAGATATTTAGTAACGTCACCTTGTGTGCTAGTCTCCTTGATTTGAAGACAGCTTTGCTTATGAGGACATTTGAGCAATACTGGACTTGCGTACAGTAAACTAGTGACTGTGTTAACGTTGCTTTCTGGACTTCCGTACATACACACATTACATTAACGAACAGTACGTTTTGTCTAGGCATCTAATTGGCCCCCTGTTGATTATGGAGGCTCCTAAAAGCACTTAACGTGTGGACATGGCCTTAGGAAACTACGTCCATTTCAACTTGCTACTCATGTTAAAACAAAAATAATTAAAAACTAACATGCATGTATACTGTTTGTTTCAGAACCCTGAGGAAACACCTTTCTCAGGCTGAGATGAGACGAGCAGCTAGGAAACCCAACATCCCTGTCAGAGTGAAAATTCCTTTGCCACCACGGCCAATTCCTGTCCCTGTGCTGCCCTCTAGCACCAGCGAGCCAATTGTACTGGAGGACTAATGACATTTCTTTTAGGCTGCATCACCTCACATCTCTTAATCTTTATGTCCTGCTTTCTTTTCTCTTCTTTATTCCCCACAAAAAAAAATAATAATAAATCTGTGCGCTGTCTTCCCCTCCCATTCATTATTACTTTTTTTTTTTTTTTTTTTGGGTCATCATTTCTTGTTCACTTTTCAACGTGGTCATTCAAACCTGTGAGCTTTATAAGGAAACATGCCCACAGATGAGCTTATACCCCACATAATTACCCAGCAACACACATCAGGCTTTTCATTATGGACAGTATTTTATTTCTGTAGTATAGTTTACCCTGCCCCATCCTCACCCTGTTCCTTTTTTTTTTTTTTTTTAATGCCGATTATTTTTAACTGTGTAATTTAAATCTGATGATGCGCAACATAAAATGGTGATAAAGCACACTTTATTTTTGTCCTCCAGGTCTGTCTTTATTTGTGTAAATATTAACATTTTTCAGGAGTGATATCTTTAATGCTGGTGTGGTAAGGGGTGGGGTTTTTTGGGGTGGGGGAGATGGGGTCTGGCATGTCTCTTATATGTTCTTTTCTTTGTTTAAACAAATTCAGTATGTAAGTGCTCCTTTTCTTCACAATTTAGTCAATCTAATGGTTGGAAACCTGTAGTGTTTCTTTTAGTAGCTTTGTTAAATTTACCCTCAATCTGAAGAGATCAACTAGACCACAGGGCGCAGGACGGCATCAATGGGTCGGCTCAATGTCACATGACGTGGATCGGTGGATTGAAGTTCAGGGCAACTTTTATTTATGGCCCCATTCTCCTTTTTTTGTATTTTCTTGTTCAATGTGTGATTTCTCATTGAATGCTGATGTTGAAGGCACCTATTTGAAATGTTTTCTGAGTGCAAACGGTGATGGAATGTTGATGGCCCCTTATCAGTGTAGATCAAGGTAAAAGGTGTTAGAATGAAGTGGTGGGAGGGGGAGCAGGGTAGGCTGAGGTTGGTCAGAGAAAACCCTGTGGCAGCTTCTGATTATTCTGGGGTTTTTTTTCCTTTAAAGTTTTTCTTATTAGTAAATGCTTGGTCTTGCAATCAGTTCAGCCTCTGCCTCTTTTTTTGTTTATTTTTTTGCCCTTTGTACATATTTAATAAACAAAGCCATGGAGTTTTAAATTTCCAGTTATGTGTTTCCCAAGAGGGTCAGGACCTAATGTAATCCAGTAACTGACAGACAAGATGGCACTGCCTGTAAGGTAATGTAGTGGATAGATGATGTAGTTAGAAAAGCAAGAGAGAAAGAGGACATTTTGCCTATGATGTAAGATTGGAAAATAGGTTGTAGAATGCTTTGATATTGAATCATGTCCTCATTTATGGTTTCATTTGTGACTTTTTTTTTTCATTCGCCGAGTGATTGAGCTCAAACAAAATATTCCCTTGTACATTTTTTTTTTCTCCCTAGTGTTGGGGTTTTTGTAAGGTTTCTTAAACTGAGCGTGCACTGCACACTAAAATTTAAAATAAATGTTCACCTGTCCACCGAAATGAGTCGCCAGCTTTATATACAGGAGACTGATTGTGTCCCAACACACATATTATTGCACTAAATAAGTCTCTGGTGCCGCTATGGCGTCATGAGTATGGATATATGATTTGGGACAAAGATGAGGCCAAATTTAATAATTAGTATTTTATTCCAATGTGTCTGTATATTTTAATACATTTTAAGTTTTAGATTTTTTCTTTTGTGGTGATGCTATGGCCTTTTCTAATATGTTTATATACTGGTCACTATAATTTACATTTACGAGATGCCCTCACCACGAGCGACTTACATCTCATTATACATCTGAGCAGTTGACGGGTTACGGGCCTTGCTTCCGAACTGTAGTCCAATGCCTTAACCACGGAGCTACCCCAATTTATTAATATAATTTATATTTTATATATTAAAATATTTTTTTTTTACAATAATTTAGTCTAATGTTAATTAAAATTAGGAAAGGTTTATGACTTTTGTTAAAAGAAGAAAAATCAATTATCTATTTATAGAATATTTATAAAGGTCTCATTTGCATTAAGGCCATGAACAGTATATGTGTATACATACATACACACATGCATACAGAGTCAGCCAAAAAAAATTATACACACTTCAGGAAAAGAAAAACTTGTATAAATATTTAAATATGAAATGTATTGCTATATGTGATGATAATATATTAATATAATATACATAATACTTTCTTTTTCTGAAATTGTTTTGTATACATACTTATACAGAAATATGTTTTTACTCATCTACCTTAAACTGGGTTCGAGTTTGCTACTTTCAATCGTTCAAAATAATAATAATAATGACTATAATTTGAGTGAAGAGCGAACATTTATAGGGGGCGGTGGTGTTTTTTTTTTTTTTTTTCTTATTTAAAAACAAAGTTCACATAATCACTTGAGACGAACCTCTTCACAGCTCCTCATTCAATTAACAAACGGAGGTGTGACGCGGTGATTTCCACAGGACAGCCCGGTGTCAGAGCTCGCTATTTGAAGTCGGCTATTGGGCTACTGGAAGAATGTTTATTGCGCCGATCGAAGCTGCGGGTGTGAACAAATTCAATCATACTTCAAATCCTGCAGGGAGGAAACAACAACAGCGGCATTTATTAGCGCAAATTAAATTGCCGGGCCGCCTCGCGCTCTGATTGGTCCGTTCGAACGCAACGGTGACGTTTCCGCGTCTCAGCTGATGCCTGTTTAAAGGGAAGGCGGGAAATCAGAGACGCTTTATAATAACCGGGAGACGCAGCGTTCAGTACGTGTGACTTCCCTTGGTTTAAGGTGCAAGCCTCGTCTTTTCCTTCTTTATTTCTGTCAGCTGTAATCGGCTCGTTATTTTTATACCCAGGAGGCGCCTTGTTTTGTTTTAAACGGGAACAGAAACGCTTTGTGAAGACGTTGTTGTATTTTTTTTGGAACGCTCCATAACGCACAATGATGTTCGAGGTAGGCTTAAGTTTCATTCCTTATGCCTCTTTTGTGTGCTAAATGTTTTTATTTTTTTTCTCTTCTTAACTTATTAAAACAGGTGGTTTAACTATAGTGTAGGATGTGACTTTTTTTTGTTCATGGACTTGATCAGTAGGCCTAGAAATTTAAACATTAAATACTATTAATTTAAATATAACGTATTTGTGACATCTTGCTGTATAAGGTACTTAAAATGGTGTATTCTGATCGGTGGAAAGAATAAACTGTGGGCTTTAGTTTCCTTTTTTTTTATTTTAATTTTTATGACTAAACAGGATTTATTATTTTGACATTAGCTTCGTAACCTTTCACCTTTCCAGATGTGATGCATGTAAACATGGGGGTTTTGATGTTTACCCAGATTTGAACATGAGAGCTAGATTTAAAGGATTTTTGTTCTCTTCTACAGACCAGCCAAGATGACTTGCTGCTGTTCCCTTCAGAGGGCTGTGATGAAGCATTTCTTCCATCAGAGAGCTTGGCTAGTGGGGGTCAGTCCTTGGCTGAGGCCTTGCTTCCTTTGGTTGAGTCTCCCTCTCCTCCACTTAACCCCTGGCTCTGCTCCACACGCTACAAGACCGAGCTGTGCAGCCGCTATGCTGAGAGTGGTACTTGCAAGTATGCAGAGCGGTGCCAGTTTGCTCATGGCCTTCACGACCTCCATGTGCCCTCCCGCCATCCCAAGTACAAGACGGAGCTGTGCCGATCCTTCCACGCAGCTGGCTACTGCATGTATGGAAGCCGTTGCCTCTTTGTGCACAGCCTGAAGGAGCAAAGGCCGATTCGTCACAGGCGTCGCAATGTGCCCTGTCGCACGTACCGTGCCTTTGGTGTTTGCCCCTTTGGCACACGGTGCCACTTCCTGCATGTTGAAGGCGGCTCAGAGTCAGATTGTGCTGAGAAGACCTGGCGCCCACCTTCCCGTTCCAGTGAGTGGAAACCCCGTGGTGCCCTCTGCCGTACCTTCAGTGCTTTCGGCTTCTGCCTGTATGGCACTCGCTGCCGATTCCAGCATGGGCTCCCCAATACAGTAAAGGGCCTTGATTTGAGCCAGGCACCTTGGCCACCACAAGTGCCTGGAAGGGCATTGTCTCCTGCCTCAGATATGCAGTCTTCCTCTCCACCATCTTCAGCCAGCTTATCACCCCAGTCATTGATGGCTTCACCTGCTTTCCCTGATTCTGATCCAGTCACACCCCTGTCTGCCGAAGTGGTCGCCAACAACGCTTTTACTTTCAGTAGCCAGCACCTGAATGACTTGCTGCTGCCTTTGGCCTTCAGGCTCCAACAACTGGAGCAAGCTTCTAATGTAAATGTTGGCATGCTGGACCAACCACTACTGCCATAATGTTAAGTGTCTATTTTTGTAAATATCTGTCTTGGATCTTTTATTATTGCTTTTTTTTTTTTTTGTAATTTTTTATTCCCTATGTTTTGAGACATTTATCTTAATTTCTTTTTATTTTGTGTGTGAATGGGATTAGATGGCTTTTAATGCTACTTTGCTTGTCAAGTCTGTCCTGAATTGTGGCAAGTCTGGTAATGAATTAGACTATTGTAAATTGTATTTTAACCCATTGTTTATATTGAAGCCACTGGGACATGGTGTGAATGTCTTATTTATGGATTTTTAATTTAAACTGACACTTAAGTTATTTTCATGATAGGCACCGTGTGCATCATTTGATCTTAATAAAACCACTAACCTTGGTTAGTGTTCAGTGAATCCTGTGTTTGTGTTCAGTACATAATCCTGGGCTAACTTTATTTATTTTTAAACTCCATTCTACATATACGTATTTACAATCCTACGAGGAGTAACTACCATACTGTACATTTAAGTGATGCTCTAGTACACCCACATCAACTGAATGTCATTAGCTGGAGTACTGAACAGTAACGGATCCAAGACCACAGTAAGAAGCTTGGGCATGCTTATTGCGCATGCGCAGGATTTCAACCAATCACGTCTGGCATTAATGATTAAATATGGCGCCCATCAAGCGCTTGAGCCCTATGGATTAGATTAACTCGTCAACTGCACCCAACGTTGGTGAGTTTATAAGAGCCCTGATTATTAAGAAGGGTGGAAAGCTCTGATTAACATGGCTTGCGAAAAGCATTAAATTTGTCCTAGTCTAGGTTTTTTTTTTTTTTTTTTTTTTGGCTTGGTTTGAGCTACGTTAAGCGGTTCATTTCATTAGCTAGGTAGCTAACAAAAATCACCGCTATGTGATGCTCCACATCGGGACCTTATTAAAGCTGAAAAGCTGAACGTGTTTGCATTTGCACGCTGAGCGCGAAGATGGCTGAGACAAGAGAAGAGCGTCGTTTCGCCGAGGTATCGCGAGATTCCATCAAACTGATGGCGGAGAGCGCCGGGGTTGAGCTGCCTGATGATTTAGCATCGATGCTCGCTGAAGACGTGTGTTACCGCCTCAGAGAGGCCGCACAGGTAAACATCCGGGCACCCTACACATCATTACACCAGACCCCCAGTCCACACCTGGAAACATACAGCCAGTTTAAATAAACACGATACTTATAAGAGTCTGAGTTGATATGAATTTGATGCGTTTTGACCTCAGAACAGCTCACAGTTTATGAGACACGCCAAGAGAAGAAAACTGACTGTAGAGGATTTCAACAGAGGACTGCGCTGGAGCAACACTGAGGTAAACTCAAACTCTCATCTGATTCAAGTCCATTTACCTGAGCAAACAAACAAAAAAAAAAGACAGTGTAAGTGTCTGTGTTGAAGTAAGTCACAACTCATACAGTACACAGCAATACGCACTTACCCACTATGGAGCATTTAGCCTACAATGCATGTTTTCAAAATGTGGGATGAAACAAAGCACAACTCCATGCACACAGAATGAAGGTGGGTTTCAACACCCTGGGTCAGCGTTTGGAGATGCGAGGACTGACCTCTGAGCCAGTGTAACCACTCATCTTCTATACTGCTTTATCCTTAGGACACAAGGCAGGGTACACCCTGGACAGGGTGCCAATCCATTGCAGGTCACACACACATACACACACTCATTCACACACTATGGGCAATTTGGGAACGCCAATTAGCCTAACCTGCATATCTTTCCCCATGCTTGGTGTGTAAACATGCAAACTCCATGCGCACGAGCCTGGGCGGGAATTGAACTCGGACCTTGGAGGTGCAAGGCGACAGTGCTAACCACTACACCCGCCATGGTACACCTACTCATAGAGTAAACCTAATGCCCTTACGTACTCATATAAAAAACAGAGTACCAGTCAAAAGTTTGGATACACTTTCTAATACAAAGTTTTTTGTTTTGTCGTTCCATTTTCTACATACCAGAACAATACTATAAAATAACACACCAGGCATTAAGCAATTAAGAACCAACTACAGCAACAGTCAGTTGTTATTTTAAGACATGAACCTCAGCTGCTCTGGAATAGTTCTTGCAAGAACAGTATTGACAAGTGCAAACTGACTCTCATAAAGACCATCCAAGGAAAGCAAGACCAAAACCTACCTCTGCTGAAAATTTGTTTAGAGTTATCAACCTCAGAAATCACCCATGAACAGCACCTCAGATTAGAGCCGTTATGAAGGCTTTACAGATCATAAGTAGCAGACACATCTCAATATCAACTGGTCAAAGGAGATTGTTTATATTGTGAATGCCTTCAGCATTGTTTTACAAGGTAGAAAGAAATAAAAATCAGGAACGATCATGGAATCTGAAGATGTGTCCAAACATTTGATTGGTAGTGCCTCAGTTGGCAAAGATGGTCTTTGCAATGTGTTATCGCAGATGATGGCTGATCAGACTAAGATGGATTTGCAGTAGGGACTATGTTGAGTGTGCAATTATAACATAATTTTGTAATTTATGGCTGCAATAGCAGCCTCAATTTTAGTGCTACACAATGAATTGCGTAGGAATCGAAATTGCGAAAAGGTGCACCTTATTATGCAGAATGTATGCATAGTGAGTAATTCATGTGGACTTTTACCTGAAGTATACTGAACATGACGTATGGACTCAGAAATTCATGCTAAAATTGTCCAATTAAAAGCCTCATTCATCAGTGCATTGTTTGTTTTAAACCCTAATATGTAAATTAGTGGTGTGTGGTTTTGGTGACCAGGACAGGATAATTTGATGCTTTTTGAATATTAATATAAACAATTCATGTAAATCACTTGCAGACATCATGATGAATGGGAAAACCGTCAAAAAAATTAAAATCGCAAATGCAAATATTACTTTGTGAAGGTCACGGTGGCCATATTGTGAAAGAGGGAAAAGTCATAGTAAGCCTAGTGTCCAGTGAAAGTCATATCGAATCTAGTGATAATCTTAGCATTGGTAAAGTGGCATCTTTTTTTATATTTCAATTTTTTAAATGTATATTTACTTTTTCTCTTTTTTAGGTTGTTTGTGGGTATGGTGCCCAAGATGCCATGCCATTCCGGCCACTGAAAGAGGGTGAGCTTTTCTTTGTTGAGGATCGGGAGGTGAACCTGGTTGAGCTGGCTCTTGCCACCAACATTCCCAAGGGCTGTGCTGAGACGACAGTGCGAGGTACAACATTTTGATTATTCCCAGCCTGAAAATTATGCAGGATGTTTAGGTTTGTGCTGACTGTTGTATGTCTCTTTGATAGTGCATGTGTCTTATCTCGATGGAAAAGGAAATCTGGAACCTCAGGGCACAGGTGAAATGGAGTTTTGGTTTTCTTCATAAGATTTTCTGAATGTTTTTACATCTTACAGTCTTAAAGACAAAAAGAATAGAGCATGGTTTACTGCTACTAGTAACTGACTGGTCTTTCCTCCTCAGTCCCCAGTTCTGTCCAGTCTCTGTCAGATGACCTACTCAAGTATTACCAGCAGATTACTAGAGCCATATTAGGAGAGGATCCACATCTGATGAGGGTATGAGTTTATGTCGGCATTGATCACAAGACTGATCAAAACAACCATTGTGCTCTGATTTAAAAGCATCAGCTAATCTCTTTCTTTTTTTATATTTTAAACTGACCAGGTTGCTTTACTGGATCTTCAGTCCAACTCCAAGATTGCTGCTCTCTTGCCTTATTTTGTTTATGTCATCAGTGGGGTATGTGACTTTTCTATTTAAATGTATTTGCTATAAAGTTTAATAAGAGTGTCTCCCCAGGGCAGAAATTCACACACACTGATATGTTAATTGATTTAACTAAAGATATATGATGGTGTTTTAATGATCTTCGATAATGTTATTCTGCCCTAATAATTTTCAGTCAGACATTTCCACTTATTAGCTGGAGCAAAAGAATGACTCAGTAGATTAGTCAGTTTTTTTAATCACTGACCCATCATGTACTTCCATTAGGTGAAGTCTGTAAGTCATGATCTGGATCAGCTGAACCGGTTACTGCACATGGTGAAGAGTCTGGTTCAGAACCCGTACCTGTATCTCGGCTCTTACGTACGCAGTCTGGTCTCCAGCGTCATGTACTGCATCCTGGAGCCGCTTGCCGCCTCTATTAATCCACTCAATGATCACTGGACCCTGAGGGACTATGCTGCTCTGCTTCTCAGCCACATCTTCTGGTTATATTCTATACTACTACTACTACGCTCACATTATCCATTCACATAATGAATTCACATACACAGCCAACAGTAGTGTTTTCTGACAATAATTTGCTTGACGGGCCAATTACAGAAATAAAATGCTGTCGTTCTGGGATTAAAATATCATCAGGCTAAAGGTAGGTGTCATTTAGTTGCCATGACATCCAATTAAGCTGATGTTGAAGAAGACATCAAAGGGAGTCAGATAGTGAAAAAGTGTTTGTTGGAAAAAATAAGCAATATTACTATTGCAACATGGAATCAAAGCTTTAGAAAGTTCATTTAGTGGCAGACTTAATATCAGTGGTGTTGATTAGTATAAAAAAATCTTTCTTTGATCTGAACCTGCGTAGAAGAAAAATGCACAAGGTGAGATACATGATTTACTACAATAATGCCACAGCACTTTGCAAGTCTTGATTCTGATTAGCAAGGATGTCTTCATTTAATTTTCTACATTAACACGTCTGATAGTAATGAGCTGAAAGTCACATTACCGGTTTATAAACCAATTAACCATAACATTAAAACCAATTCCTTGAGTCATGGCTCTGCAGGGTGCTGTGCTATCTGGCACCAGGACATTAACAGCGGATCCTTTGGGTTGCGTGGTGGGACGTCCATCTGACTTGTTTATTCGGTGAATCCCATGGGTGCTTGATGCGATTGGATCTGGGGAGTTTATTGGCCAGGGGCACGGCTTTGGGCTCTGGGTGTTTTTGTGCTGAATTGTGTGGTAGAAAGACACTTGATTAAATAAACTAAATTGTGTAACTGTTGCTATGCTGAAGTTTGCTGAAATGCTGGAGAGATTTATTTCACATTTTTGGTAGAAGTCAGCCATTTCAGCGCATTGCAACAGTAAGTGGAAAGGATTTGGGAAAAGATTTCCTGCTGCTTAATTAGTTTTGTTTTCTCTGCAACATGATGTGCTGTATTCTTGTGGTGCATTAACAAGCGAAAAATTTAGTTTTGACATAACAAATGTAGACTTTCCGACACATGTGATTGCAAAGATAAAAGAGAAACATAATTATTTGTAACATGGTTCTGCTTCCAAACTATGTGAATTGAATTATATTATTATTATTATTATTATTTATTATTATTATTATTACATTAAATTAATATTCAGTCCAGTTTTTGATAAATAAAGTAAAATAATATTAAATATGAGCCAAACTTGTGTGTGTATATATATATATATATATATATATATATATATATACTGTACAGGCCAAAAGTTTGGACACACCTTCACTCATTCAATGTGTTTTCTTTATTTTCATGACCATTTACATG
>JAQMYJ010000001.1:23034590-23074886 GCA_030014305.1 Clarias laeviceps
TATATTTCAGAGTAACCGGCGCTGCTTCTCTTACGTGCTCTGCGCTTGGATCCACCTCGTCTGCACGGACCGTGACATTTATATACAGTACACTGTTGACCAATTCCAAAGATATAATAACAAGCTATACTGGATATGTTAAAAACTTATGGATTAGAATATAGATCACTACTTCAGCGCAGAGCACTCTGCAAGTCTGACTAGTGCTGATAAGTTTATACGTGAGATGTCAGTTATGTTCATTACCTTTTTAAAAAGTTGACAGTTGGTTATGAGGTTCCACCCATTTGAGAGATCCCTCAGTCATCATATGCAGAAGCCATGTCAGGCTGAGACAAGTGTACTGTCAGGTAAATATTGAGATCTGTCATAAAAGCCCTGTGAAGTGATTTTTCAATTCAGAATCACTTCAGATTTTGTTCATTTAGATAAATTTGCAAATGTTGAAAGTCTAACATCTACAAAAAACGTACTACAGCTTTTGCAGAAAAACTAGCATTTCTTTTGCAAATACTCATTTTGTGAGATTATTGGTGGTTGGTGAAATACAGCCACCTACTGGACTGGAGTGTGGCGCCGGAGAAAAAGAAGATTGTACAAGAAATGACATCATCAACACAAGTTACACAGAATTAAATACTATTATTAGTTTTTAGTAGTTAAAAATATGTAAGAAATATAACTGCTTGAAAAAAAACAGACAGTAAACATTAGTGCTAGACAGTCCACCTATGATCCACAGCTGGAGTAAAACATAGCAATAAATGAACAGATTAATAGGGCACAAGGCGAGGTACACCCTGGACAGGGTGCCAATTCATCGCAGGGCACAAACACACACTCACAGACTACGGGCAGTTTGGGAACGCCAATTAGCCTAACCTGCATATCTTTGGAGGAAACCGGATTACTGGAGGAAATCCACCAAGCACGGGGAGAAGATGCAAACTCCATGCACACAGAAACAGGAATCGAGCCTGGCCAGGAATCGAACCGGACCTTGGAGGTGCAAGACGACAGTGCTAACCACTACACCACCGTGCCGCCAATTTATAATTTCAAGAATGAATAAATATAAACAAATTGGTAAACATTTTTTGAAATTTTTTCTTACTGAAATTTTGGTGAAACCAAGCTTTTCATTCAATCTTTAAGCAATCATGATCCTCAATTTTCTGTGCATATCTTCATGGAGCTGAAAATAACACCTCAAAAAAGACGGACTTATGCATAAACTAAAATAAAAAACACGTCTTTGTGTGCAGCAGAGCTTGTGACTACTCAACTACTCCAGGATGTGGTATTTTATTTTGCATATTTATTACCATATGCAATACAAAACCTAATCAGCTGCTTCTCTGAGATGGGTTACGAAAGTGACACCGGCCTTGTGAGACCATAGCAGGCATTTACAGAAATTAATTCTGCACTTAATGTGGGTCAGATAACTAACCCAGGAACTGAAATGTGCATCTGTGATGATGTCACTCTTTAATGGCCTTCAGGCTGCAGAATTCCAGCTTTGTGCCAGCAACATGTTTGATCAGGAACCTCAGCATACTGAAAATATTCTGGTGTATCCAGTGTGATTTAGTGTTAATAGTGTTTTCCATCGGGCTTGTGGTCGATTCTCGGAGGGGTGGGGTCAATTATGCAGTGATTTAAGTAATATGTTTTTTTTAAATATATATATCTAATGACATTCCTAGCTAGCAACCAAAGACCATAACAGGGAAGAAAGTTTACAAAGTCTGCCAGGTTCATTACTCTTATTGGTTTCAGTTTTGCTGCTCAGCACATCTCTCTTTCTCTCTCTCCCTCACACACACATGCACACACACACACACACACACACTCTACTCTCTCACCAGACCTAACCTCAATTTCATAACTGAAATGTGAATTTTGCTAAAAAAAAAAAAAAAAAAGAGGGGGTGAGAGAGGGAGAGAGAGAAAGAACATATATTTAGGTGATCATGAGAACTTTGCACAGTAAAATACTCATTTTTAACTCTCTCAGAGTTTATTTGTTGAGTTCCACACTGGGGAACTGTCTGGGTGGGTTGTGGATGGGATGTACGGACGACCGGTGATCCTTCTTCTGGAGCAGTATTTATTGAGGAGGTAGCCATGAGCTCAGTGTAACTTAAGTTGAATTTTCTGTCAAAGTCCTTTGATTTCATTCCTACTAGGTTACATTTCTATGGCAATCTAAGCTACACAGTTATCCTGATCAGATTCACACATCATAAGCGACTCTGACTATTTTTCTGCTGTTGTTGTAGTTTTACTAGTGAAAATATGTGGATTTGGGAGCCAAAAAGAGGAAACAGACACATCACACTTCAAGCAAATTTAGAGTCCATAGATTTCCCTGATTTTTTTATTAGCGATGTTAGTGTTGTTTATGCAGTAGTGATTCTAGAGTCGTGAGAATGGGAGTGTAACATGTATATTGTCTTGCTATTGTAATATCTTGCTATTGATAGTAATTATACTTTTATTATTAATATTATATTAGTTCAAAATAGGCAGCACGATGGTGTAGTGGCTGTCGTCTTGCACCTCCAGGCTCCAGATTCGATTCCCGTCTCTGTGTGCATGGAGTTCTCCTTGTGCTTGGTGGGTTTCCTCCGGATTCTCCGGCTTCCTACAACAGTCCAAAGACATGCAGATAGGGCTAATTGGCAATCCCAAGTTGCTCATAGTGTGCGAATGAGTGTGTGAGTGTGTACAGTATGTGTGTGCCCTGTGATGGATTGGCACCCTGTCCAGGGTGTACCCCGCCTCGTGCCCTGTCCGGGGATAAGCTCCTGTAAGCAGTATAGATAATGAGTGAGTGAGTGACTGATATATATTTATTAGCACCAATATTAGTATCACTAGTAAGTAATATAAGTTTCGTGCCATATTTTTGCACACATACTTGTACACATAGTCTTTCTCACCTTCTGCTGTCTCTTAAAACTTGATTCAAACAATTTTTCTAGCTATTGACAATGCAATGTTAACATCACTTTGACCGTAGCTTTTTCTTCTCCATTACATCCTACTGGCATGCGGACTACTAACATTATGTAAACTATACCGTTGGTGGGCTTGTCTTTAATCAGATTGAACTGTAATGGTAGAGCATTAAAATGATTTTAGGAAATTATTATTATTATTATTATTATTATTATTATTAATAATAATAATTATTAATAATATTTTGTTATCATCATTTTCTTTATGGGTGGTAAGATTAAACTTATAAAAATAAATTAAATCATATGAATTTACTCACTCACCTTCTATACTGCTTTATCCTGTATTCAGGGTCGCGAGGACCTGGAACCTATCCCAGGAGGCTTAGGGCACACACACATACACTACGGGAAATTTGGGAACACCAATTAGCCTAACCTGCATATCTTTGGACTGTGGGAGGGAACTGGAGTACCTGGAGGAAACCCACCATGCCCGGGGAGAACATGCAAACAGAGACGGGAATCGAGCCTGGCTGGGAATCGAACCCGGACCCTGGAAGTGCAAGGCGACAGTGCTAACCGCTACACCACTGTGCCGCCCCATATGAATTTAATTATATAAAAATATAAAAAGTTCAAAAAATCACCTATGGCTCATTAATGTAGCCTAGAAAAATATTTTTAATGGTTTTAAATCCTGGCTCTGGTCTTCATTTGTACTTGATCTTGATATGGCTTCAACCATCCCTATTAAGGTTTAATCTTTACACAATCTAGTACTGTTCTTTGACTTGGCTTGATTCCTTACTCCAGCCCTATGTAGTGGTATATCAGTTATAAAGTGTAAACAGTTCAAAACTGTCTCTGTATTACATATTTACTAAATAGGCCAGCACAATAAAACAGTTGGTAGAGTTTTTGCGCTACAGCTCCAGGATTCCAGGTTAATGCCTGAGACTGGGTTGCTTTCAGTGATTTTTTTCTCTCTAAATTTGCTTCATGTTTGTTTGGGTTCCCTCCATGTTCTACACCTGTAGGTGGACTAGCCACTTTAAATTGCCCATAGATGTGCATGTGTATGCATGCTGCCCTGCAGTGGACTGGTGTAGTATCCTGGGTGTCTATAAAAGCAAAGTGATCCTATCATCATTTTTAATAAGTCTGATAAGTAAAAAAAACTCTCAGAGTATCATCAAGAAAACCTCTATGAAAACCTCTCAAGATAGCCCTGCTCTCCTAATAACTCTTCTACTTTCATATACCAGACTTTATTGTGCGTGAATGTAAATGTGTTGCCATCTTATTACCATCTATAATGAGAATTACAGAAATAAACAAATACCAAAATAAAAAAACGAATTAATAATACAATGCAGAAAAAAAATTTTTATACACATAAATGCTTGAATGAATAGGAAAAACATATATACCGAAAAAAGATTTGAAGAATGCAAAAAAAGAAAGAAAGGCTACTTTAATTAAAAAAATAATTAATAATACATACATCATTTTGAGTAAAAAATTATGATTATGATTATTATTATTTTTATTAGTATTATGTCTGTAATCTGTTCTTTGGGGACTGGGGATCTGTACGAGACATTGTGCAGTTTCATTTGCTTTGCATGCTTAATGATAAACCTGGTGATTTGTAGTAGATAAGGCTATACCTCATGGAAACACACTGTTCAATAGTGTGAGCTTACTGTATGTTGATGTTAATTTTATTCACGCTGTGTCTGCAGGCAGCCGGACAAACTGAGAGTGGTTTGGATCAGACGAAACAGACGAATCTGCACAAAGGTAGGAGAGAGGAAGAATATTTTATCCAGTCTGTGTTAACCCACCCAGTGTATTAATTTTTTATTTTTTTCATATGTAGAATGATTTCACGCTGAAAACTATGAATCACAAAAAATGGCCTTATCTGGGTGACATGTGCATTATTGCTTATTTTTACCCTTTGCACAAGTGGTATGAGAAGTTTGCAAATTGTGTGCAGAATGTAATGCAATGAAATATGTCCAGGTCGACCGGGTTGAAGTTTTACCCTTCTCTTTAAATTGAACTACAATTTTTTTGAAAATAGATATTACTATCTCAAGATTTTAGCTGTTTTGGTAGACCAACAATCCAGCCTCTTGTCTATTTACTGCTTGCATTTCTGTGAAGATAAGGGGCCACATTAGACTTAGTCCAGTGTCAAGAGGGCCAAACAAAAAGTCACAGTTAGAGCTGTACATCAAATGTTTAGCTAGCTAATGTAGATATCATTAATAGATACGGTATTATTAAAATCTTTTTACGTAACAGCACATTTTGTAAGCATTTACGTTTACAGCCCTGAGTTTATTGCCCTCTAGTGGAAAAGAGGAATTAGATCTCAGTATGATTATTGTTATGATGATGATGATGATGATTATGATTATTATTACATTACATTATTTCAACTGTTTAGAGCTGCATAGACCGCTAAGCACCTGTTGCATGCTTTCTTTTTTTCTAAACATAAAGTAAAAATACATTTAAGAAAGTGAGAAACAAAAACTAAATTAATAATAAATTAATTAAATTGACAGTGAGAAGGGTTTTTAAAATGAATAGGATGTTTAAAAAAAAAAAAGATATTCCTGGGACAAAACTCCCAGGTCATGCTTCTTAACTGCGGTGAGTAAGCCTGGCAGTCCTGTAATAGTAAACCACAAGCAGTGCTGAGTCATGTTTTTAGATGGGAATCCATGTGGGAATTTTGTCCACATCTTTCAGCTCAGATAAATTCACCATTTCATTATGCGTACCTTGTTAGTTCTGGGTTGGAGTCCCTTTTGCCTTCAAAACTGCTTTCATTCTTGATGACATGATTCAGCAATGGGTGGAAACATTTCTTAGATAATTTGGCCCATATTGACATGATAACATCAAACAGTTCCTGTAGATTTTTTAGCTGCACGTGCATGATGCAAATCTCCTCTTCCACCACATTCCAAAGGTGATTTACTGGATTGAGATCTGCTGACTGGGGAGGCCATTTGAGTCCGGTGAACTCATGGTCATGTCCAAGAAACCAGTTTGAGATTATTTTAGCTTTGCTGTGGTCATAAAGGGATGGGAATGGTCAACAACAGTACTCAGGTGGTCTATGGCATTTAAATTATGCTCAATTGGTACTAAGTGGCCCATTCATCCCACACCATTGCACTACCACCACCACCAGCATCCTGAACCGTTGATACAAGTCAGGATGGAGCCATGCTTTCGTGCTGCTCATGCCAAAATTTGACCTTACCACCTAAATGTTGCAGCAGAAATGAAAGGCTCAGAGACAAGGGAACATTTTCCAGTCTTCTATTCTCCAATTTTTGTGAGACGTAGCAAATTGTAGTCTCGGTTTCCTGCTGACAGGAGTGGCACCCAGTGTGGTGTTCTGCTGCTGCAACCAATCTGCTTTAAGGCTCAATGTGTTGTGTGTTCAGAGATGCTCTTCAGCATAACTCAATTGTAAGGACAGGGTATTTGTGTTACTTTTGCCTTTCTATCGATAGCATTTTCACCCAGAGAACTATGCCACTTACTGCATATTTTCTCGTTATCAGACCATCCTCTCAGATGGTTGTATGTGAAGGTTCCTGTAGATCAGGAATTTCAGAAATACTCAAACCAGCCCATCAGGCACCAACAACCATGCCATGTTCAAAGTCACTTCAGTTATGTTTTTTCCCCATTCTGATGCTTGGTTTGAACTTTCAGCAGTTCATCTCGACCATGTCTACAGTACATGCCTAAATGCATTGAGTTGCTATGATCAGATTGACTGATTAGGTATTTGCGTTAAGAGGCAGTTGAACAGGTATACCTAATTAAATGGCGATTGTAAATCGTAATCATGCCCCAAGTTTTGGCACAAAAAAAGTGCAACTATACACTGACAAGATCTGGCAGCCAATAATGTGAAAGAATGTACATGAGAACATCAAACATGAGCCAGAGTAATAAAGAGTTGACTTGACAGTAAGTCAGTGACAGGCAGCAGATTTATCTTTTTTAACTCAGTTCTACTTGATTTGGCTTCAGACCACCAGGAAGATTTCCTTTTGAGCAAGGGGATTTTTCTAAGTACTAATATTTTGCCAGTAAACATTATAATTAAAATATATTTATGCTCCAACATGTTTATATTTATACACTGTTATTAACTAAATATTGCACCTTTGCAATCTTCTCCGATTGTACTGTATCTCTTTAATATCCACTTACATTTTCAGCTTCATAGCTGGCAGCCTGGCATTAAGAATCCTTATAGAGGGACAGTATTGTGGCAGGTGCCTGAGAATGTGGATACTACAATCACACTCTTTAAGGTACACATATCCAGCATCACAAAATATCACTAGTTTTATTGACATTAAACCATTTATATCTTACATTAATATCGTGATAATAAGTGTGTATTACTTTAGTGGCAATATCTACAATGCCAATCATCCAACCTATTACATTGCTTTTTACAGGATCCAAATGCTGATGAATTTGAGGACAAAGATTGGTCGTTCATTATTGAAAATGTAAGTCGCTAAATCTCTAATGTAGGACACTGGTCCAAGACAATGGGTAATAAAAAGTAAAAAAGCTGTACGTAGAGTAGTGACAAAGACTTAGTTCGGGAGTTCCTATCTGTATTGGTAGTTCCTATCTCGAATTATGACAAATGATACTCTTTAGAGCAAAGATTTGTCTTTGTCCAGAGTTTTCAGTCAATTTGCATTTGGATTTCTTTTCAAGACTTTTATTAGTCCTATAGCTGTTGCAGTTTTGTTGCTGAACATAGTTAGATTGTCATTTTTTTCTCTAGCTTTTATTAACGTCTGTCTATGAGCCCTTGTTTTTTTTCTTCCTAATTATACAGGAGACAAAAGGCCATCGGAAAGTTCTAGCATCAGTCGATGTGAACATGAAGAAGTATGCCAACGTGTCTTCAGCTACATTTGATCTGACCCTCAAACTGAAACCACTCTCTGTGAAAGTGGTAGACGCTACTCTGAAGCTCAGCCTGAGCTGTATCTTTCTCAAAGAGGGCAAAGCCACGTGAGTGTTTCATTTTCAGGTCTAACCATAAAAATAATGGCAGCATCTAGGTTAGACACTGAAGTGTGTATATATTAGACACTTTGGGCTCTTTTCTTGTGCATGTGTAATTTGCTGCTGAAACAGCAGCTGTGTCTGGGGTACTCATCAATTACTGATGCGCAGAGTCTTAGCATGCTAAGTAAATTCATCACTAGAGAATAAAAAAGATACTAGAAATCTGATTAAATCACGCATACTCACATGTATAAATTGTTAAAAAATTACAAGCTTCACACCCACACCTGCTGTTACGGTAGGTACAAGCTGGCTATTGTGAGTTCTCTTGCTTGAAAACTTCTTTGGTTATTACACAAACTTCAAAAGAAATGAGAAATTCATTGACTGGTATTATTAGTTAACTCCCCAACAAAATACTGAAAACACTTCATTTTCAGCATGAAAAAGTAAAAATCTCATGCTAACACACTCTGTCCTGATTGCCCTGCCAAGCATTGTAGTCAGACTTCTTTTGTGTTTGAAATTGGCACAATGATATTTAGTGTGAATAAGCTTTTTTATAATGCAGTACTACAAATTTCCAAATGTATAAAAATAATGTTATTATTTTGTAATTTGGCTGTTGTTTTGTACATTTTAAAATGCACTTACATTTTATAATGCACACTTACATTTTATGTCTATACATTTTAATACCAATGTATTGATGTAATTATAATTATGATTATAATAATTATAATTATGGCTATATTTAAGACATAGTTTAGGATTATAAATTAAGAATACTTAGTATGATGCACAATTCTACAATTCTTAAATAGCATGCATAGCATAATGTTACATAAAGTTTTGCGTTGCTTCATTTAACATTATGCTACAGTATGCATAATCAGAACAAATAGGAGTGAATAAATAAGCTCTAGGTTAAAAAAAGCTCTAAACTGATGAGGAATTGGGTTTTATGTTTTCTGATGGCAATCTGCTTTTTTACTCAACAATCTTTTTTTTCCCTAGTGATGATGATATGCAGAGTTTAGCCAGTCTAATGAGCCTTAAATATTCAGACATTGCAAACCTGGATGACTTCAATGACAGTGATGAAGAGGAAAAGCGGCCAAGGACAGGAACAAGCAGAAGTGTAGTAGCTACAGGTATATACCCTCTGAACTCTGATTTTAGTACGTTATTAATTAATTTTAGTATTAATTTTAGTATGTATGTGTGAGAGTGATTGTTAGAGAGAGTTAAAAAATGTGTCTTTCTCTCTCTCTGTCTCTGTCTCTCTCTCACTCACTCACACACACACACACACACACACATGCATAGGTTAAAAATTAAAAGGGAATAGAATTGAGAAATAAACATTTGCTGTGGTACAAAATTGATTGTAAACAAATACAGTTTGCTTGTTTCATAGGACACTGTATTTATAGTTCTACCTGCGAAGCAAAGGTGAAACAAAGGAATCACTATCGGTTGTCTCGCATTGGCAGCGTCGTCGTCATACTTCTATCCGCAAATTATCCTAAACCAGTCATGGGAATTTTACCAAATATTTAAGGGATATTTCTTTTGGAATTATTTCACATAGTTTTGTATTTATTTATTTATTTATTTATTTATTTATAAGATTTGCTCTTTTCCTTCTCCATGGTCAGCTCCTCCTCCTCCTTCTGTTAGTAAGGTTCATGATGAGGCATGGAGGCCTGCTGTAGATACAAACCCTTTTGTTACAGGTAGCTTCCTGCCTGGTTTTTATTGCCTGCCTGTTTTTCCTCTCTCTCATTTCATGAATGTTTAGCACTGCAGTTATTTAAAATAGTGACCTGTAGTAACCCAATATTGCTCTGGTATGATGTCATAAAGCAGACAACATGTTCTTTTGCTGCTTTGCATGCTGATACTGTACAGTATGCACACAACATGCAATATGCTGCAAAAGATTTCTGCACTGCAATTTAACCATTCCTACATCTTTGTCTGGATATGGGATTTAATTGAATAATAATAATCATAATCATAATAATAATAATACAATTAACCGAGTGCTATATTTTTTAATGAAATATAGTCCACAATGTCTAAGGACTCTCCCTCTATATGTTTTTTATATTCCATCATTTCTGCCATTTAAATCCCCTACTGTACATTCCTTATTTCTCAGTTTCCCTCTTGTTCTTGGTCTCTCAATTCATTCCGAAACAGATTCGAAGAATTCATCGTCATCATCATCCTCGGTTCTTAACCTGCCTCATCAACCCTGCAATCTGTTCCAGACCTCTCTTAAACCTCTCTCATCTCTTTCTACTGGCTCATCCAAGCTGTCACGTCCTTCTCAGTATGACTTTACTGTACCGGCATTTATTCGCGCTCATCCTCCTGCCCTGCCTAAAATCTTCCAGCCAATAGCAGGTTCAGGTACACATATGCATCAAGCCAGTGCAGTAATAAAAAACACCACAGAGGGTGCTGCACACTGAAAGTGAATTGCAAAGGATGTGCAGTTGTCATGCGATTGTGGGAAACTTTTTTTTTTCTAATTCATTGGGTATTCACTTTACTCCTCCGTTTACGAGATTAGAATGGATTAATATTACTGTGACTAAAATGGGGCCTCAGTTATGAGGCACAGTGGAGATAGAGAGTCCTCTAAAAGAGGCCAAAGCATGAGAGCAAAGCATGTCTTAATGCACCATGAGAAGTTCTTTTTTTCTATTGGAAGGATCTCATAAACTGTGTGTTCTGTTTAGATTTAGAAGTCACAGCAGACTGGATTTATAGCGCATGCATTTAGAAGCATTTGTCTGAATCCCATGGTAACCTGGAAAGCATGCTGGGAATTTGGCCATAGAAGCAGGTCTTCTAGTCTTCCTATAGTAACATGCCTATATATTGTTTAAGGTTTATATGTTAAGTAAAATAACCTTGAACAAAGACTAACATTAGTGCGAATCAGAGTGAAAATATGTTTGTATCTGTATTTGTTTATTTGTCTCTTTCTTCTGCTTTGCTTCTTTTTCCTGCTGTATTTAAGTCCCTGCTTCTGTTTCACAAAGGCCCTCAGGGGGCCAGGCTGATGCTAATATGACTGAGGTCAGTAGCTCTGTAGCTTCTCACCCACGACCTGTCTCCTCCACATTTCCTGGTCACAGTGCTCCTTCTTTCTCTCCCTCCTCCACCTACTCCTCCTCCTCTCAGCCGACTACTCCACCCGCTGTTTGTCAGACAGGTAATAACTGTTAGGTCTTTGCAGTTTTGTGATGTGACATATCCCCTTGCAGTACATTATTACAAACAGTCAAGAAGTTGTTAAATTATTAGCACTTTTCTACTGAATGGTTTTTGTGGGCTCAGCTAATTACTTATAATTCTATAAGTTTTCACTGTTTCAAACATGCTGAAATTGGTTTCCCTTCTTACTCAAGTTCCCTTCTTGCATAATGATTAAAAATAAGTCATTAAAAACCAAGATTAAAATCTCTTACTTGAATCGAATCTACCAGGATGGAAATCTACAGTATTGGGGTAAAGGAGTTTCTTCCCAAATTTCTGGCAGATACAAGAGGATCAACAATGTAATGTCTCAGATTACTTTTATTTATGTATCCATAGTTCCATTGCTTTATTATTATTATTATTATTATTATTATTATTGTTTTTACTTAGCTTGGCTTTGTTTTGTACCTATACAAGACATAATGTCATGGATCTGAATGCCCTCTCAACAAATGGTGTAGAAAGACATTTGAACTTGGCATTTGACCTATAAGTCCTAAACTTTTTGCAACATTCAGTAGGCTGTGTTCATACACTTGTTGCAATAGCTTTTGTTGCAAACGTGCTTTGGCATTTTGCAACGCTTTTCATAAATTGAGTAAACGCACATGAGGCTGCGACCTCTAGTTGGAAACCCCTGTAATGATACCTAATGAGAGCAGCCGGAAGAAGAAGAAGATATTCGCATAATGTCATTACAACAGCCTTTCTGGGTCTTTCACTCTGTATGAGAGAGTATGTATGGCAGAGCCACATTTATTTTAACATAAAATGAGATATCACTGTTTTTATTTTGAAATTGAAATTGAAATTTACAGATGCATTTTACTAGACCACCCAATAACCTCCAAAGAAAATCTGAAATCCATGAATAGAATTGGTAGGGAAATGACTTAGGATGCTTTCACACTATAAACTTAAGAATGGATCTAAGTACACCAGATCTTAAAGTCTGGTATGTTTGTGTAATGTGAACGCTCTGTAATGTGCCTAGGCATGAATTACTGCACTGTTTCTGAGTCCCCTTGAAAAGGTGGTCTCAAGCATGGTATGCTGTACTCGGGCATGGTGAGAATTACATATTAAAACCAACTGTACCTAAACATGGAACTGGACCGATGTTTAAACATGGATGTGCAGGCGCTGGTGAGTAGGAAGGCAGACAGGAGGTTGACTTCCATGTAGTCTTCTGTGTAGAGGAGTAAGCAATCGCATATGGGCACAATACTAAGCAACCATGCCTAGTGTGAGAGCAACCTGGCACACAAAGCCAGGATATGGGTATTTATTTGCAAGCCATGGCAAGCCTTGTTGTTCAGCAGAAAAGTGCTACTGTATGTGTTGTAATGAGGGTTTTTACATCTTTCTTTACTCTTTCTGTTTTCTTCCCATCTCAGCCACCTCTTCTGCCCCAGGAGCCCTGACACCTCAGAGTTGTCCTGCTTTTTCTCCCCCTTTGTCTGCCAGTAGCCCTGATTCTTCTGTTCTTGGCAACTTTCCTCCTGACTCTGTACCTTTCCCTGCATCATGTCCTATAAAAACCTACCGTGCCTCCGTGTCAGAGCTAGGTTCTGTTCTCACCAGGCCCACCAGTATGCCCTCAGCTACTGAGACAGGTATACAAAGCCCTCAGTGAAAGAATTTACTTGACTGTAATATAATTTTAAACACAAATTAAGGAGTGACTATATGCTTCATCTAGTATTGTGGGAGTTTAGACCAGAAGATGACTGAGGGATAAAATTCTCAAATGGTTGATCTTTTTTCTCTCTTTTTTGTTAATGGTGAAAATCTCAATTAACCAAGAAACCTTTTCTCTTTTTTCTTTCCAACATTCTCTCACCTCACTCATCAACCACTATGCTCATTTAGCAACATGGCAGAGAGAGTGGAGGTCCCCTGAAGTTATGCCTAGCCTCTGTCCCGCACCAATTACTTTAGAAGAACCTGTCCTTCAGCAGGCAGTGCAGAGTACAGACACACTGCGCAGGCCTGCTTCAGTTTCATCACCTCACTCTGCTTTAGGTCCTCCCATTAAAAAAGCCAGTACTTTTACCTCTCCCATTAATAAACCGCTTCCTCCTTTACCCTTGCCAGGGCTATTGTCTTTTCCTACCCCTCCTGTGCCATCTGCATTAGCTTCTCCTCCTCTGCCCCTGTCCTGTCAACCTGAGATGGCATCTTGCACTATGTCCTCTCCCTTGCCCCATTCATTTGTCCCATCAGATCCCCTGTCACCAGCTCACACCTTCCATGTTGCTGAACCTCCACCGGTCAGCCAGACATGGATCCCTGACTTATCTTTACACACTGATTCCTCCCTTGTCACATTATCTAACTCCTCACTCACTCCTCAATCCAATACTTCCACTCAGCTGTCATCTGTCCACTTTCCTGCTCCTTTTTCAACTGCTGCTGTTGAACCTGAAGTTAATCCATCTGATGTTACTCAGTCAGGTACAGAGCAAGCTATTTGAAACCAGTTCTTCGAAAGATATTATCACTTACAAAATCAATTATTTAATATTTTGCTTGGTTTAAATTGCACATGTTTGTTGGTGTGTTGTAGCTTGAATCCTCAGAGTTAGGCATGGATTTTTTTAACTTCTTAATTTTCTTTTTAACTTTCTTTTGACCCGTGCATTATTAACATTTTCATAAAAACTCATCTGCACACAAACTTTCCAGACCCTTTCCATCGGGTCCAGACGTTGGAATGGAGACACCAGGTTGTCCCCACCGTGGTTAGACCAAATGTTCGCAGACCTTCTGGGCCCCTTATTGTGAACACACCTACATGTTCTTTTTCCCCTTGTCCTCCTCCACCTGTTGTTCCTGGCTCCCAATTTCAGTCCCAAACAGCCATCGCGTCACCCCTTATTGGGCACATTCCTGTACCTGCCTGTGATACAAGTAAAGGTACAAGTGGGTGGCCTGAAGTTTCAAAGCTACATGATTATAGCTTGTGAATGAGCATGCTGAAGGACAAGCCCATACTGTGTCTCAGGAATGTGTCTGAGCTTTTAAAGTTACTATTATGATTGTAGTTTGGGTAACAGTGCTCGCTGTGGATGTTTGAGTAAGATTATGTCTAATGTAGTCTCCTGTATGTGGAGGACTGGGAAAACCCATAAGACATTGAGTTTAAATATGACAAAAAGACAAAACCTAATTTGACACTATAAATATATTCTGCCAAGTTTTCCCTAGGCTTTCTGAAAAGATCCTTGATTTAAGAGGGAGCTATTTAAGAATTGTAGAATTGCAAAATCATCAATCTGATTAATTTATTTAATTTGCCAAAATAGCAAAAAATATCTAACAAAATAGATATAAATCATAATGCATTGTAAGTGCTTAAATACCACTTTTGTTTTGTTGAAAGTGTAGAAATACTACTTACTAAGTTGAAAGCTGTGATAAGGTTTGTCAAATACCATGATTGACATTTACTTCAATCATGATAAAGCTAAAGAGACTAATGTGCGTAATGCTCATAATTACTCATTTTCCTTCAAATCAATTAAATTGCCACATTTATTGTACATCATTATTGTAAAATTAAATCCAAATAAAATGTAACAAATAACATTTCAGGCAGAATTCCAGGCTTTAAAATGCTAAAACTTTACTTGTGCAAAAGAGAAACATATTGTCAAAGTTATGTGATGTCAAAGTTTCACCATATGAAGTTTTTACCCAGGCTGGCATATATTTCTGTTACCTAAAGTGACAATCTTTAACAACTGTGATAAATTCGATTAGTTATGCTATCTGTTTGTCTGGTGAAAGTAGTCATCCCTTTTTTGTTCTGCCTTGTAACAATATATTGTTTTTTTTTAACAATGTGGATGCGAAAAGAAAAAATTATACAGGGGTGAACATTTTGTGTGCATAGCCAGTGTTAGTTCTGTGCCATGCTGTGCATGTAAATATGCTAGGTTCTAATTTCTGGACATCTGGATAATAATGTGCTCAAAAGTTCCATAAGGCACTTGCAATAGTGGCATGGCATACAGCAAGCTTAAACATTTTTGGAGGCATACACAACCTGTGGACTTTATTAATAGGACTAGAGCTAATGTGAACTCTGCAAAGCCATATTTGGCAACTGATTCTGTACATATCAAATCATTCTTAAATAAAGAGTTTATTTTTATTATTTTTTTTTTTTTCATCAGAACCACACCTAGGCGTATTAAGAGAAGAGGAATCCTCTACTGCATCCTGTCCTGGTAAGAATTGTTTTGCATGTCACATCAGTTCTCATTGCTGATCTACATACTTTACACACATTGGTGTTTTTCTCATTATTTGAAGGTGAGGAAAATGCAGATTCCAAAATTCCAAATCCAAACTTGAGATCGTCCCTTCACAAAGCTGGACATACCACCACGCGCAACCATAAACCACAATCAATGTTTGAGGTGCAGATTGTGAAGCCAGCCCCAGGGTGAGTGACTGATATATATAGTAGTAACACTATTGGTACACTGTGGAAGGTTGCATTAGAGTTGTTTTTTTTGTTCTTACATATTTCCTATAAAGAAAACAACCCTTTTAAAGTTGCAAATTTGTTTTAAATTGAGCATAATCTAGCAGCATATAGGAATGCTAAATATTGTTAGAAACAGAAGGGACCATGAATATGGTTGAATGTTGTGCAAATGGATGTTATCCAACATAAATGCTTCAAATAAATGTTCACATTTTGTTGGTTTGTGCTTGTAATGGCATTGCTATATTTGGATCATTAATTCAATGTTATTTTATCAGTCATTCTGTCTGAACAAAATCTGCAACAATGTTGCCCTAAATGTGCACATAATCGCAACGTCATCATAACTATATTACAGTGGTCATCCAAGATTAGGGTTTCTGCTTGGAATAGTTTTTTCAGTATGGATTTCTGAACTGTTGCTGCTCATCTAAGATGGTGATTGTCTGCCTTAATAGCCTCATTTTAGTTATGTTTTGCATTTTTGTAGGCACGGTGGTGTAGTGGTTAGCACTGTCGGCTTGCACCTCCAGGGTCTGGTTTTGATTCCCATCTCTGTGTGCATGAAGGTTGCATGTTCTCCCTGTGCTTGGTGGGGTTCCTCCAGGTACTCCGTTTTTCTCCCAAAGACCTGCAGAATAGGCTAATTGGCTTGGCATCCTGTCCAGGGTGAATCCTGCCTTGTGCTCTAAGTCTACTGGGATAGGCTCCAGGCCACCTGTGACCCTGAATATAGGATATAGTGGTCTAGATGATGAGTGTGTGAGTGATTTTTTTATTTTAAAATTATGTTAAACTGTAAAACCCTGACAGGTGAAGTGCATAACATTTTTATCTTTTTACGACGGATATACACAGAGAGACTGATGGGAGTTGGACAGTTTTAAAAAAACAGCACTCTGTAGATTTTCAACTCAAAATTAATTTATTTTTTACAAAAACAGAGTTCAAGACATGCCATTTGAGTTACTTATTCAGTTTTGAAAAATAAGGTCAAAGATGATGACCATCCCCTTGAATGCAGCTTTTAATCTTTCGTTCGAAATTGTCCATCTTTCGCGCCAACAGCTGTTGATCAATCGAGTACTTCTTGTTGGATGGCATCCTTTAATTCTAGCAGAGACAAGACATATAGTCCTAACATAAATTACAACATAAATTAACAAAAACTAACTAAAACTAACTAACAGAGGAAGGGAAACCAGTGAACTGGTGACATGGTTATGAGCACCTTGGGCTCATTTATGTTGGGGATTGGGGAGTGAATGTTAGCCTGTCTGGTCTGATAGTGCAGAGAACAAATCTGAGCTGTGAGATTTTGTGATGTTTAGCAATGGCAGTGGACTTGTTCAGAAGGTTAATGCGCTCGGTTACAAATTGCATTAATTGATCAGGAATGGTTTGAGGGACATTAGTATGAGTTCATGGTGTTGACTCCGCCTCCAAATATTCCAGTTCTTAAATTGATTTGAGCATCTGTGAGATGTCCTGGACAAACAGGTTCATTCCAAGGAAGCTTAACCTCACAACTTGACTCCTAGGATCTACTAATACACATGATAATGTATGTGTAGCAGATATTATGGCAATATTAGGCAGGTGGTTAATGTTATGGCTGATTTGGAAAAATAATATGTTAAGTAATTTTTTTTTACAGTATGCTGTTTTATTTGTGTTTGAATGTATTTTGTAAAACAAGATATGTTTTTGATAAACACTCATCGTCTATACCGCTTTATCCTGTATTCTGGGTCATGGGGGGGCCTGGAGCGTATCCCAGGAGGCTTAGGGCATGAGGCAGGGTACACCCTAGACAGGGTGCCAATCCATCGCAGGGCACACAGACATACACACACAATACGGGCAATTTGGAAACGCCAATTAGCCTAATCTGCAGGTCTTTGGACTGTGGGAGGAACCAAGCACGGGGAGAACATGCAAACTCCATCCACACAGAGACTGGAATCGAGCCTGGCCGGGAATCAAACCCAGACCCTGGAGGTGCAAGGCAACAGTGCTAACCACTACACCACCGTGCCGCCTCTCAAAAAACTGTACAAACATACATGCATAAGTATGTACCTCAGTCTTTAATTTTGGAGCTAGCATTACATTAAATATCTTCTACCTATTAATTTATTATTTTTTTTTTTTAACTGGCTTGATATCACAATGTCATATACAAATATATTTTATCATTATTGTATTTATTTTTATCATTATCTGTATTTATTTTTATATTCATCTGTATTGTCAATTTATTTTGCGTTAAATGTCAATTTATTTTGTGTTACAATGTTGCTCTCTGATTTTTTTTTTTTTATTAAGAAGCTAGTTGGATGTGTTATCTACATGATTGTGAATGTGTGCTATTGTATAGGTGTCAGTAGGATTATTAGAAGTTTTGTGTGTGTATGTGGAAATGGTCATGTCGTGGCTGGGCAAACTTGACACTTTAGTGTTTCCTCCTTCCTAGACCTAAGAGTATGGTCTCTCTTCTACAACCAACCCCCAAATCTCCTAGTGTCTCAGAGGCCCAATCATTTGAGTTGTCTAAACATGACATTGGTGTGGCTGAGAAGACACCTTCAAAAACAGCTTCACAAAGTATTCAGTTATCTGTCATAGTCAAAGAGTCCACTTCCCCATTGATTGAGATCAACCAAACAAAAGAGTCAACAGACGTGCATTCAGAGGAGAACTTTAAACTACAATATGAGCCTACTATTCTGCACAGTATCCAAACAGGTCAAAACGAGCAAGAAACAAACCTTGCCAAAGAGTTGACACTTAGCCCAGAAAAGTCTATAATTGAGCAGGGGTAAGTCAAGCATGGCATAGCATAACGATTTAGATTTTCTACTTGCATGCACCTTAACTCAGCAGTTCTCTTAGGTGTGCAATCTTTTAGTTCTGATTTGATTATGGCATGCTTGCTCATTTTACCTCAATCTAACTTTTACAATATTGTGCCTGAATTCTGATGTCCCTTTTTCTCAGAGCAAAAATCATTGCTGATTTCCTTCCCTTTTGTTCAAGGACACCTAGTTTCCCTTGGTCACCCTGCACATCAACATATGACATAGATCAAAGTCAAAGTGGAGTTTTGCCAAACAATGAATCAACTAGGATGAGAGAGGAGATTAATAATCTTTCCATTAACGCCCAGAAATCAAATCAAGACCATGAAGCTGTGAAAGATATTGTAGATATATCAGGATGTTCTGATATTGCACACAGTCCACAATTTGCACAAGTCCATAAGGCAAAAATAAAAGCCCATCATAGTGAGTCAAATACGATTGACCTTTTTCTGTCTGATGCAAAAGAATCACATGTTTCTGGATTTCCACCTGGGGAGGATATTAAAATGAAGGAGGATGTACAGGAGCCTAAAAATAAAATTCTATTACAGGATGAGAGCAAAAAGAAAATAATTAATACAGAGGCCTGTAAAGATACAGAATATCAAGGCAGACACAGCTTTCAACACATGCATGAGTCTCAGTTAAGTGAAAATACTATTTCGGACACCCTTTTACCTCAGAGGTCAAAGGATGATCATTACAAAATATACAGAGAGCCATGCATTGTCAGTATTCTTCCATCCTGCCCAAGAGCTGCATCTACACCTGGCTTGCCATCCTTGTACTTGCCAGAAAAAGTGAGCAAATGGCTATCATCTGAAGGGTCAATAAGATTAATGCCATGTAAGAAGGAACCAGCTAAGTATATTTACAATTTAGGAATACAGTATAATGATATTAAAGAACCCGATGAAATGATTTTACTGAAACCAACTTGTCCAAAATCTGTCAGTATTCCAGGATTTCCATCTATGCCTCTTGATACTGAGTACATACCAAATAGTGTTCATTTCCTTTCAACCTATCCTAAAGCCTCAAGAATTTCTGGCATACCTTCAAGACGTCTGGTCTCAGAACCTGAAAGCTGGCCCAGGAACAGTTTGATTTTATGCAAAAGAGAAAAGAAGAAAAGTAAAGTGAAGATCCTACACTCATTTACAGAGAGTCCAGATATGCCTAAGGCAATGATTCCCATAAGACCATCTTGCCCAGCAGCATCTAAGGTTCCTGGATTTCCATCTACTCCAAGGTCAATACCACAAGGACATCCAAGTATCATAAACATGCTACCGTCTTGTGCAAAACTTTCCAGTATTACAGGTTTCCCTTCAGTGTTTCTCAGTACTGAGCAAGGTCCCTCACTCTGCTTATTTGACAACATACCATTATTTGTAAGGCAAAATAAGAAGGATCAAATAAGTGTTATTCATGACTTTGGAAAGCCGTATGATGATATTAGACAGCTCAGAAATATGTTGTCACTGACCATAACATGTCCAGCAAGTGCAGCTCCTGGCTTTCCATCTGCACCAATCCATATTGAAAAGGTCCCGAATGTGGTCAGTCTACTTCCAACCTGTCCCACAACTTCAAAGATTTTTGGCATACCTTCAAAGTTGCTAGTCACTGAGCCAGATGTTAAATATAAACATTTGGACAGTGTAATACTGTGGCAAATACAACTGATAAAAAATGATTGGGACATTCTTTTTATGTCTACATATAATGTAGAAACAGCCAAATCAATGAGTCTTATAAGGTCAACATGTTCAACACAATCCAGGATTCCAGGATTCCCGTCTGCCCCAAAGCATAGATCTCAGGTAGACCTAAATATTGTAAAGATGATGCCATGTTGCCCAAACAATTCAAAGATTCTAGGCTTCCCATCCATAACAGTTAGAAGCACAGATCAAGATACTCAACAATGGAGATTAAACAGTGAACATTTAATTCAAATGCCAAAAAAGAGAATGTCGGACATGCATATTATTTTAAGTCAAACTTTGGACACATTTAAAGAAAACATTGATTTTACTAAGACTATGGTGTCCTTGGTGCCATCATGCCCCCAAAAAGCACAATCTCCTGGCTTTCCATCCCTACCAACACAGGCTCATGAGTGCTCTCCATACATGATAAAACTTCTAACTACTTGTCCTAAAGCTTCTTGTGTCCCCGGAATCCCATCTGTGCTCAACATTGTGTCTGTTTCCAGTAAATGGCTAGTGGACACCACCAAGCCGTTATGGATCAAAAGAGTTAGGAATCAATCATACTCTTCCAACCTTTCATATCCACCTCAATATGAACATACAGATGTCAAAGACATGTTTTGTATACAAAACATAGTTTTATTGAAACCGTCTTGCCCAGGAAAAGCAACCATTCCCGGCTTCCCATTTGCACCACCAACAAGTTCAGAGAAGCATTTCATGTTAACTCGAATATCACCCTGTGAAATAGTTGAAACATGTGACCCGTTGAGGATGGAGTCATCTCTCGGCTCAAGCTCTTCCATGACACGTGATCCGATTACAGTTCTAAGAGAGGAAAACAACCCGTCAAATGAGTGTAATATTGTTAAGCAACATTTAACAAATAAACCAGCTTTAAAGGAAGTGACTCATGATGGTGCAAATAAGTTCAGGCCTATTTTGCTGGAAAGGACCAAGGAGGACATAGGATTTTGGCCAAGAAGTGATGATAGAGAAAAGGGAATTTTGGAGAATGGGTAAGTTTGGGAAAATTGAATTTCTCACCCTTTAGTCAGTGTGTAGTGCATAGATTAATTTTCATAAACCATGTGTTTAGCAAAATAGACTGCAGAATGTGGCACTCCATACCTCCAGACGTGCCATTATTACTGACCGCTGGAGAGAGGTAAGTTACAATGGTAGCCTTTGTGCATTTACTGTGTAACAATGCTACAGTATACGTCCAAAACATGGTATTGGTGCTAAAAGTGTCTCACCTACTGTAGGTGGAAAAGTAAATTTTCAGCTAGGCTCATATAACACCATTTTTCAAAATACTTAATGCTTCTTATCTTTTGATACATGCTTCGTTTTTTGTAAATATGCATACACATTTATATTTTTATCAGACAAAAAGAAACACATTTGTTAAGTACAATTTCATGCTCATTTATTTAGTGTCCATAACTTTTTAAAATTTAAATCTTTCAATGATCTTAAATATCATTCAGACAAAACTTGGCCAATTTAGATTTCACATGAAAAGACATAAACCTAAAAAAAAAGTGTATTATTCTAAAATTCAAAATTGCTAAGATATTGCGCCAATAATTTGACATGGTTACGGACAGATTTTTTGCGTTTTAAGCTTTTACCAAAAATCTGTCATTCATAGCAGTGAGGTCATATGCTTCCAGAAGCTTACACCAATTATTTGAAGCTAGTATAACACTGGAAAATGTCCATTTTTGGGGCACATAGAAAAAATTTCTCCAAAACAGCTGAAGTTAGCAACTTGAAATTTTTAGGGAAGCAAGATCACATATTATTTCTCTAGTGCGGCTTTGTCCTTTGGCTTGGATTGCACCTTGTGGCTCATTTCATCAGCTTAAAACTATAGAAAAATGTTTCTCCCAGCCCAACATACATTACCAGTCAAAAGTTTGGGCACAAGTTTGGACCTATTTTCTACATTCTAGATGTTTTTTTCAAAACTATGAAATAACACATATGACATTAAGCCATTAAGTAACACCAAAAACAACAACAATAGTCAGTTATTTTAAGACATAAAGATAAGTTTTTCTGCAATAGTTCTTGCAAGAACAGTATTGTCAAGTGCATTTGCAAAACCCATCAAGCACCATGATGAAACTGGCTCTCATGAAGACCATCCCAGGAAAGCAAGATAAAAACTTATCTCTACTGCAGAGGAGAAGTTCATTTAGAGTTACCAGCCTTAAAAATCATAAGTTAAGACCTCAGATTAGTGCCATTATGAAGGCTTTTCAGAGAATAAGTGGCAGACACATCTCAAAGGAGATTGTTGCATATTTGGAAAGCCTTCAGCATTATTTTACAATATAAAAGTAAATAAAAATTTAGAAGGAGTGTCCAAACTTTTGACTGATAGTGTGCATTGTTGTACATTTCCAGTAGCTAGATAGATACAAGTTGCATCACTTGCCTAATGAAAAAACATCAAAGAGAAGAAAAAAAAAACAGGATACAATTCAAACTGACTTACCACTGTGTATCATAATCTCAGACACTAATATATAGAAAAGGAGTTGAATGAACCCTGTCTGTTTTTGTAATGTTTTGTTTATGGTTTGATTATGGGGTTTGCTCAGTTTAAGTTTTTTTTAATTGATTGTGCTATAGTACATGTATATAAAACTCAATCCTGTATATAAAACTCAATTATATCCTATAATATCTGTAGGATATAATTGAATTATGACTTGTCTGTGAAGAACTTCAAGAAAAGGAAATATATACTTGGAATGCAGACCCTTACAACAGTGTTTTACTTTCTTCAGAATTGACTGCACAAATGCCAAAATAGAGTTCCAGCATACAGATGATGAAAAACAAAGAGAACACTCTGGTGATGAGTACTCATTTGAGGACCAGACACAAACACCAGTACATCCATATCCAGAATCCAGATATAAAGATGAAAAAGAGATGGTGGAAAACATATTTAACCTGGAGCCTTCCATGTGTAACTCCAAATTACAGCAGGCCCAGTGCGTACCCAGCATGGCGGATCTCTTTCCATCATGTTCAAAAATTTGTAGAGTTCCTGGATTCCAATCTACAGCTATGACTAATACCTATGAGACAGAGGGAACAGATTGGCCTAGAGATGTGAATACATTGTGGAGAAAGAAAATGGGACCAAAAACAATAGCACCCCTTCAGTATATGGCAATATCTGAATATGATGCAAAAATGGTTGCAAATATGGTATCTATGACCCATTCATGTCCCAGTGAAACAAGTATAATTGGTTTTCCTTCTGTCTTTAGGGGGAAAATATTAGAAAAATCATCTCTAAGTACATCTTGCCCCAAAATATCAAGAGTAGCTGGTATACCATCATGCTCTCTAATTCAAGAGGACATGTTTCATGTGAAGTGGCTAGATAAGAAAGAATGTTTGTGGGAGAAGGAGTCAAAGGAAGAACTAGCCTTCATCGTGACTAAACCAGTTCAATATACTGAGATTTCAAGTATGATGGTGGATATTGTTCCAACTTGCTCTGAGATAGCACTTGTTCCTGGTTTTCCAGCTGCACCAGGTTTCAAAGAAAGATGGAAGGGTGGAACCATAGAAGCATTTTCTTCAACTTGCTCAACAGTATCTCTAGTATCTCTAGTATCTGCAAGCCTTTTTCCGACATGTCCAATGATGTCAAGAATTCCTGGATGTCCATCTAAACAAGAATCTAACAATTTGCAATGGGTTAGTTATCAGACACTAATTTCAAGCAAACAGTTTAAAGAAAAAGCAGTTAACTCTATAGAAACTGGTAAAAATGTAGGGGATATAAATAAAAATATGACTTTATTGCCAACCTGCCCTCTTGCAACACGAATTCCAGGTTTTCCATCTGCACGTCAATGTAAAGGGCAGACGCCAAACATGCAAAAAATTCGCCCTTCTTGCCCAATGCTCTCCCATATAACTGGATGTCAGAGCATACAAATCTGCAGATCGTCAAATTGGCCAACCAATCAAATTATTCTGATGAGCAGGCAAGCTAAGGATTTTGAAATCATTATAATTACGTCAAAATATAACAAAACAGAACTTAAAAACAATGTTGCTTTGTTACCAACTTGTCCTTACAAAACCTGCATTTCAGGTTTTCCATCTGTACCAGAACCAAAAATGCAAAATATTCTTCCCTCTTGCCCCAAAAGGTCTAACATTGTTGGATTTCCTTCTAAAGACCTTATTAAAGAAGGAACAATGCATACAGACTGGTTAGGTGACATTGTAAATGCAGTTCAGTTATGCTGTCGTGTACCAAAACTTTTTATTAAGGACAAATCAGACGGGACTAGAGACTCAGTTAAAAGAATGTTTGCCTTAGCTCCGACATGTTCAACACTGGCAATAATACCAGGATTCCCATTTGCACCAAAACCCAAGGTTTGTTTTAATATGGTAAATCTAACGCCATGTATTCCAAACACTTCAAGAGTTGTTGGGCTCCAATCAAGACAGATGACACACACACATGTATGGCTTTTTGAGAAAATGTATTCTTGGGAAAATATATTAAAAATAAGATCAGATATTCATGATCAATGCTTCTTCGACCCTCAGTGTGAACAGTTAGACCATTACAGTAGGAAGAAAATGATTGCTTTGGTTCCAGCCTGCTCAAGACAAGCTCAAACCCCTGGTTTTCCATCTATACCTTACATCAAAGTGGATAAAGTCTATTTACGAAAAGAGCCAGACATGAGAAGTATATTGAATTCTTGCCCAGGGTTTACTCTGGTTCCAGGCTTTCCTTCAGTAAATTCAGTTATCTCAGCATCATGTAAAGCTCAGGAGAAGCCAATGTGGGTTAAATCTATAAAAGAGAAATCAGTTTCAATTTCAAGGACAACCAAAGAATATGAAGAAGATGTAAAAGTTGTACTGCTTGTACCAACATGCCCAGATAAGGCTAGAGTCCCTGGATTTCCATCTGTAAGAAGCTTTAAATATGCAATGACTGCTCTCCTACCAACTTGTTCATATGCATCAAGTATACCTGGAATGTCATTAAGGAAAGACATAACTCAAGATCTTACTCAAATAGACAGAGTGATTTCTGCTCTGCCATTTTTTGTGGAAAAGCCTTTGAAGATAAAGGGACATTTGATTCCTAATGATCTTCCCACAGTTGAGGATATAACTGTTATGTCTAGTTTGGTGTACTGTTGCCCAAGGAAAACAAGGATTCCTGGATTCCCATCAAAGCCTACTTCAACTTCCAGGCAAACCGGCATGTCTATAACAAATGCCAATCAAACCGAGATCCAAATGGAGTCTGAAACGTCCCTGTATGTTACCCCTTATAAGATAGACAAATGGGATCTAACAGTGGATGACAATCAGTGTGGTAAGACATACTTTTTAGGGTGTGTTTTACTTAATATATCTCATGACAGTGAAGAACAATAATGTCCTGTCTTTTTAAAGAGAAATCACCAGAAATAAAAAAGACCAAAAAAATTCCTGAAGGGTGAGTTAATTGCTTGCCTGTGGCATGGGGTGGATTCCTCTTGCATTACAAACAATACACCTGTTTTTCTGTTAAATGTGTGCATGCATTATGTGTGCCATTTGTGCTTACGTTTATGTTTAAATTTATTGGTCAATAACAGAATACTCATTGTATTGGGAAATGTAAAATACATGATTTGAGTAGAACAGTATTTGAAATTTGAACTGCATGAGCGTGGATTATTTGGCATGAACACCGTATTGTATTTTATCCTGCAATCTTCGTAAATCATCCAATTATCAGCAGAGGTCCACCGCAAGACAAGCAATCCCGGGAAGAACATACTGTGGAGCAGTCACCTCCAAGTAAAACCTGTGACAGTACAGACAACTCTGAGAATGATGTAACATCTGAATGGGAGGTACTAGAGGCAGAGGATCCTTTTACAGAAAAAGAAGGATCGTTAGGCCTTGTTGAATCCATAGTTGGTGTTTTTCATAAAGGGTAAGCAAGAAACTAATATGCAACATGGAAGATGCTTTGAAGCTATACAGTATGTTTTATTTTTTTCATTTTTTATATTTTTGTTTTTTGTAATTATTGTATATGTTTAATAGGTTTGTCCCTTTCATGAAGGTGTCTGTGAGAGTTTTTTCTTCTTAATGGGACAAAAAATGTTTATTTAAAATTGCCTACTTTATGACAAACTACTTCTGCAGATAAAATATTAACTTATCAAGGAGCAACTCACAAATTGCAGGTTGTACAGCATGTAACATCCACATAGTAGAGAGCTCAGTGTGCACAGGAATGGTGAATTTCCTTAAAAAAAAAAAGATTAACAAAAAAGATTTGATTATTATAGACCACAATTGTACTGTAAATTCTAGTATTAACAGTTCACAATTGAGATTGAATGACTGATTTGTAAATGTTGTAAAACACATTGTTGGAAGCATGATTGAAAAAGATTTTAGAAGAATTTAAGTTATATTATTGCTATTTTTTTTGTATTCCACTCAAGTTATGCATTGTGCTTAGATTTGAGACAGTGGCTGCGATGTTGCAGCCCTCTGGTTTTGGAGCAGATGTGGATGGCCAGTTGACCTCTGAGAATAACATTAGCGTGAAACCCAAACAGCCTCGGTGTGAACCTGCCGAGGGGTCAATCCTACAAAAAGTTTTACATGTTTCATCAACTGAACCGCAGGAGTTTAAATTCCCTGTACGTTTTGAACCACACATGCGGTGCATGGCTGACAGTCGATCTGAGACATCATTGTGCTCTAAAGATGTCGAAAGCTGGTTTGCTGGGAGTGGAGAACATAGCCAGATGAAGAAATGGCCTCCACTAACAGAGGCAGACCTACATGATATTACCAAAGAACACGAAGAGAATGTCCCTCACGATTTACTTCAGATTAGTGAAAAAAAGAAATTTTTCGATTTTGATGAGAATACTGAAGAACAGTTTTTAGATAAGCCACTCACAATAGTGAAGGGGTGAGTGTGTGTTGGAGTGTTTTCTGAGTGACAGCATGACATAAGCCAGATTACAGGCATTTTGCTATTCATACTTTTGTACAGCAAAGCATTTCCTGAAGTCTTGTGTGTTTGTTACTTGAGGTCGTTATGGTTGAATTAGTCGATCTATAACATGTGCATGTTTGAAAATTAAAAAAAGCTTGATGCTGTTAATTGCTGGCTGAGGGGTTGTTTTGTAAACTGCTTGCCAATAGATATGGGCTTTGTTTAATTCGTGAATGAGTTGCTTGTTTCCAGGACATTGTTAATGAGAATGCTCTTAAAATAATGAGAATGATTAAATGTTAATTAGTAAAAAAAAAAAAAAAAAGTCAAACAATGATTTGTGTTGTCATTTTCAAGGACACAGAATCATAGTGCTCAAGAGATCACGGCACTTATTCAGCCTACAAGCAGCAAGCCTCATAAAGAAGAGATAATGGCATCCTCTCTAACATCCACACAAAAAGTTAGAAATGAAGAGACCTCTAGTCAACGACCAGCATTGCAGGAGTCAAGTAGCCAAAGAGCCAAGCTCCAAGAATCTTCTTTGACAGCAGTTATGAAAGATGTAGACCCAATGTCTCCTTGCCTCAATGTATCAATTGCTTCACCTTGCGGTAGCAAGATAAACAGTAATCTGATTGAGGAATCCTCACATACTGAGGAATGTGTATCTGTTGTAAACCAGATTGAGTGTCTATCAGATTTATCCCAGAGCTTGCAGGATGCAATGTCTGAATCTAATATTGAGGATAAGAAGGTGGACAAATTTGCTGGTATGCCCACATCTTTGGAAACTGCCCTGACATCTACAAATGAAGATTCTTCTACTAAAACTATGGTGCAGAGTCCCACTGTTCTACCTGTCCCATTGCCTCGGGTAAAGAAACGCCTTAGTGCTTCTTTACCAGATGATTACCGAGTGGAAAGTGTTATGACTGAAATCAGCACCCCAGACATTAATGAGATGTCAAGTATAGCCAAAGTGCCTGGCAGTTCTAAAGATGATGATGTTGCAAAAAATAAAACTGAAATGCAGACAACGAATCAAGTGTCTGACTTTGAAAGTGATATACAGTCAACTACTGATCCACACCCTGGCAAAGAGAAAAAAGCTGAAAGAGGGCAGGAGCAAATTGCATCTGAAGTCAAATTGAAGTCAGATGATCAAGTCAACCTCACAGAATCTCTTTTGCCAATCCCTTATCTAAGGAAGCGGTTCAGTGCTTCTTCTAATGATGACATTCCAACTGTGCCATCCTCTTCTCCAGTTGTCCCTGATCAAGGACAGAAACAGACATGTCTACTGGTACCAGCTCCTCGTTCAAAGAAGCGCCTCAGTGCAACTTTTCCAGATGAAAATTCTTCCGAAGCGAGTCAAGTTGTCTCCTTCATTGATGAAACTAAAAGCAACCCACCTCTCAGGTCTGGAAATGAGCCCACATTAAAGGTTTCAGAAAAGAGAATAACAAGCCTGGTAGTATTGTTAATGGTAGTAAAATATGTACTGGCATATTTTCAGCCTGTCCAGAGCTTTCTTGAAGGCAGCAGAAAGCCAGTGGAAAAGACTGTCAGGGAGAAAGATAGTGATTCTGCTAAAGCCTTAACTATAAGTGAGACTACAAGAAGACAAAGACAAGAAGAGACAGTCAGTGAGAAAAATCAGGATGTAGAAACAACTGTAATGGATATTAAGCAGGAAAAAAGGGAAGATACTGTAAGGTTATTTTGGCTTTTCTGTCTTTAAATGAAAATATTTTACATTAGCTGTAAAGAGGTGTGTTATGAAAGACAGAGTATTGCAGACATGTTTGTGGGTAAATTATATGAAAAAAAGATTATATGTAGGCCTACTGTATTTTTCTGTGTTTTTACCCAAGCACTTGTAATCTTGACCTTAAACAGTTACACTAAAACATATGTGACCTAAATGTAAGAAATATCTAATTTTACATTTTAGTTTCATAGGATTTGTTTATCACTTTTTCCTAGACAAGCCACAGAAGATTCTTCAAGCTTGCCAGTGCCAAGGCCTCGTGTGAAGAAACGTCTAAGTGCCTCATTTCCAGATGATACCTCTGTCTCTACTGATGAAAACTTTGTGGAGACAAATTCGAGTAAGAAGATCAATGAACATGATCTAACCAAAAGGAAAACGAAGACTGACTTCCATCAAGGAAGTCCTTCAGCAAACTCTAGTGCAAGCAGTGAAGCAGAGGTATACAAATAGTATTGTAGTAGTAATTAATTTCATTACAAGTTTATTGTCATATGCAGTAAAGAAACATGTTTTCCCCCGTACAGTGAAATTCTTCCCTTGCTGTGTTAAAATTTTAAAAGCAGCATTGAAAAAAGAAGAATATATATATATACATATATAAGCAGCATATGAAAATAGTATTGTACTCCAAGTAGATTTTGGCCTGTTTTTAATATGCTTTTACACTATGTTTTCTTTCATCTCAGACAACAAGCCTTGTCGATTCCAGTCAGTCTCTTCTAGAGTGGTGCCAAGGAGTAACACAAGGTCACAAAGGCGTTAAGATCACAAACTTCAGCACTTCCTGGCGAAATGGTCTTGCATTCTGTGCCATCCTGCATAATTTTCATCCTGAAAAAGTGTACGCACTTTGACATTTGAGGAATTATGTGTGTAAAACAAATTAATGTGTGATTATTTACATGATTTCAGAAATGTTTAAATTATCTTTTCGTCTTTCTAGGAATTTTGAAATGTTGGATCCTTATGACATTAAGCAGAACAACAAAAAGGTTACATTTTTATGTCATTATCTTTCTGTTCATTTTACCATTTTTGTCATAATTTTTACAGTTTTGTGTGGTGTTCCCAGGTGAAAATCAGTACTTTTACAGTAGTGATCTTCACCTGAGCACAATGCCTTAAAGCATCTTCAATATTTTTTTATCTTAATCTAATCTAATCTAGAAATTCTAATCTTAGAAATCAGAATTTCAGAAAGATGTTACCCTGTCACATTAAATCAGGTATTAAGGCGCATTTTATATGATTTGAGTTATACTTATTTTCTGATTCCTGGTTCAATAAGCTCCATTTTGATAGCATGGCTTGGTTAAAAGGAGGGAACTCTCAGCCTCATGTTTACAACAGGATTTCCATGCTACCCCTAAAAATAACTTGTATAGTGAAAAAAATGCACAAGTAACCAATTTGGATAGTGTTCACTGAGATTCTTTAGAACAATGTAACAATGATTAAAACTTTCTCATTCTCTTGGCCATAGCGCAAAACTGATTTATGCGACTTAATACCTGACTAGATATGACGGGGCTCATTGTATAGTACTGCACTTTAATATGCCTTAAAAAAGCATTTTATTCAAGCCTGGTGTGATAAAGGAAACATTTTGTTAATGAATATACTCGTGCATTATTAACTTACTCATGGAATATTTAATCTGCTGGAAGTAAGGTAAAACATATAGAACAGTTGACATGTGGTGTCAATAATTGGTATATTTTGTGTCTTTTATTCATTTAACATTTGAACAAAATAAATTGTAGCCTTTAAGCATTTTTGGTCAATGTGTTAACCACTAGCACTGTGACAGATGCTGTGAAGATGCTGAGTTTATCCAATGAGAGTATTATCCATTTTTTTAATTATTAGATGTTTCCCTTGCCATTTAAATGTTTTAGGAGTACATTTGATGAATATCATAGATTGAGATCTAACTATTGACAGCATTTATTTCTATTTAATCACCACTGCATGGATATCTCACAGGCATTTGATGGCTTTGCTGAACTGGGCATCCCCAAGCTGATCGAGCCTTCTGACATGGTGCTGCTGGCCGTGCCTGACCGGCTCATTGTTATGACTTATCTCAGTCAAATACGAACACACTTTACTGGCCAGCAGCTCAGTGTGTTGCAAATTGAACAGAACAGCAGTGAGTCAAGCTATGCTGTGGGTGAGAAAATCCAGAACACAGATCCTGATGCTGCTGCCCGCTATTATGCTGAGAGATTCCAGACCAGCCACCTTGCTCAGGAGACAGATGCGAATGCTGATGACAAAGGGACTAAAGAGAATCCAAATAGCAACGGTAGTTTAGTACCACCGCCTCGAAACAAACGGACTCAAGGTGCAAGTCAGGCAGGAGCATCAGGAGGGGCTCAGGCTCCGGTTGTTCCTTTAAGGACTCACAGTTCATCCACCAAAGGTTTTTCTCATGTCAGGGATGCAGATTTGGTAAAGAAGCGGCGATCACAGCTGAGAGGGGAGTCTTTTGAAGAGAATGAGATGTCAGAAAAATCAACTGCAGCAGAGGTAATTTAGATACAGTACAATTGAGTTAATTTGACTAAAGTACCTAAATTGATATTGCTGGATATGCAAATACATGTTTACATGTTAGAAATCAGAATTTCAGAAAGAAGAGTGTCATAGCAGGTTGAATCTGGTCAGTTCTCACTATATTATATTTGATATTATGGCCAAGTCATGTCACATCGTATTATACAGTATGCCTATTTTATTACCATAGCTGAGTTAACGCTAAGTTTAATCCTTGAATCTGTTTAGTTTCTGGATCACATGACAAAGTAAATTTTTTCTCTTAATTATATGGAATAAAGAGACAAAAGGGAGTCTCATGATGAATTGTTTATATTAATTTATAGTACATTATATTAATCTTTAAAAAGGCTTCATATATAACCATATTTGGCTATCCTCTGGTAAATAAGTCAAACAGTTGAAACTTATGTTCATTTTATAAACACGCATGAGCTGATTAAGGTGCTAAACCCTATTTATGTAACTAGTTTATAAAACCAGTGTTTGTTAACAAATGTGAAATTAATTCACAGAATGTCACTACCAGGCTATGTTTCACTTACCAAACAGCTTGTTTATTGCTTTAACACAGATTGGACCAAGTCATGCTAAGAGTGGAGCAGCCAAGGCACCCCCAGGTGCATGTAAGCACAATCATTTAATTTAAATCACAGTTCATTATGTTCAGATTACAAGCAGTGCCTTGTATTATAATAATGAGCCAAACTAAACCCACCATTTATCTTGAGGCTTTTTAGCTTAGACTTGTACACATAATATTTACATGAGGTCTTATTAGGGAACTAGATGTGTTTGCGACTTAGTTCACATGGAATTTAATTGCACACTCATAAGCACGGTTTAAATGTAGAATGCCATCTGTTGAATTTTGGAATGAACTAAAACTTTTACGTGTTACTGCGTTTATTAAGTAGATTTCGATTGCACACTCATGAGCACATACAGTATTTAAAAAATTTACAGCACCATCTGTTAAATTTTGAGATGAACTAATGATTTTTCCCATTTATACAAATACAGTATGGCCACCATGGACTATACAATGGACAGCACATACATACTCTGTCACATTCATAGTCACCAGATTTGTAATCACACACACACACACACACACACACACACACACACACACACACACACACACCTGTTCACAGTTCTTTCCAGACAGTCTTTTTGCACAGTTATGCGGAGCGTGCACATATCTGAAATTACCCAGTCCTTATTTCCTTGCATTGTCAATCGGTACGTTTTATACCAATTCTATTGCACCTTGTATAGAAAAGGCCAAATTGTCAACTTTTGCTGTTAGCTTGACTTTTATTATTTTTCCTGGATTATGTTTTTGAATTATGATTTGGCTGCCAGTCTCTCCCATGAAATCTCCAGTCTGCATTTGCATCTATTTCCAACTCCTATTTATGACAGGCCCTTCTTATAATCAAGATATATTTATTCAAAAAAAGAAAAAGAAAAAAAAAAGGACAAATTGCTATATATTTGTCAGTTGCTGTAATGAGATTTCTAAAGCTAGTGCTGTTGTAAAAATAATTTGAACTGTTGATGAATTTTAAGAACTGCAGTTTTTGACTGTTTTAATGTGTTTATTTTTTTGTGCATATGTGTAGTGGAGAGTGGTGAACAGGGAAAAGCAGGAGATTGCCAGGTAAGTTTGTTCACCTCTGTGATGAAGATATTGTACTTTTCTATCCATCCCAACTGAGTATAGGAATTATTGGTACTCTTGGTATTCTTGTAAACTAAAATCTATCTATCTATCTATCTATATATATATATACTGTATGTATATAAATATAATGTGTAATATAAATCAGATTTGTATGACTGTAAAAAAAAAAGTTAAAATATAAATGGCAACTACTAACCACAGCTGAATATTAGATATTTAAAGTAGCATTCATATTAACTAACCAAATTGTTATTACGTATAGTAGTGCATTTGTTATGTCTATGTTGAAAGGAAATATGTGTTTGTGAGTAGGATGTCAGCCAGTATGTCTTGAGTGAGATGCAGGCCTTGGAAGCAGAGCAGAAGCAGATAGATCAAAGGGCTGCCTTTGTGGAGAGGACACTAAGAAGACTTATGGAGTCTGGTAAGCCTAGGCGTATTATCTTGATCTAGTATTATAGTCTTTAGAGCAGCACTAAATACACATTGGTTACACATTTCATGAGCCAACTTGGTGCATCTCAATGAATTAGAATATCATCGAAAAGTATATTTATTTCAGTAATTCAATTCAAAGAGTGAAATAACCTAAAACCTAAAATATAGTATCTAAAAAAATTTGAATATTACTTATGACCAATTAAAAAAAAAATTATCACAGAAATATTGATAATGAAAAGTATGAATATTCACAGCACTCAATGCTTTGCATGAATTACTGCAGCAATGCGGTGTGGTATGGAGGCGATCAGTCTGTGGCACTGCTGAGGTGTTATGAAAGCCCAGGTTGCTCTGATAGCAACTTTTAGCTCTCCTGTGTTATTTTGTCTGGTGTCTCACATCTTCCTCTTCACAATACCCCATAGATTCTCTATGGGGTTTAGGTCGGGTGAGTTTTCTGGCCAATCAAGCACAGAGTGGCCACCCTGGTCCTTAAACCAGGTATTAGTATTTTTGCCAGTGTAGGCAGGCGCCAATGAAATCATCATCACCATAAAGCTGGCCAGCAGAGGGAAGCATGAAGTGCTCTAAAACCTCTTGGTAGACAGCTGCGCGGACCTTGGACCTGATAAAACATTGTGAACCAACACCAGCAGATGACATGGCTCACCAAACCAACACTGACTGTGCAAACTTTACACTGGACCTCAAGAAACTTTCTGTGCCTCTCCTCTCTTTGTCCAGACTCTGAGACCTTGATTTCCAAATGAAATGTAAAATTTACTTTAATCTGAAAAGAGGACTTTGAAGCACTGAGCAGCAGTCCAGTCCTTTTTGTCCTTAGCCCAGGTAAGACACTTCTGACGTTGTTTCTGGTTCAAGAGTGGCTTGACATAAGGAATGTGACAGTTCTGTGCACGGTGGCTCTTGAAGCACTGACTCCAGCTACAGTCCACTCCTTGTGAATCTCTCCCAAATTTTTTAATGTGCTTGGATATAGCACTCTGTGGACCAGACTGAGAGACCATTTAAAGGCTCAGGAAACCTTTCCAGGTGTTTCGAGTTAATTACAGTAGCTGTTTAGAGTGTGACATCTCCAATATGAGTCTCCAATATTTAATTTTTTCACAATATTAAAATTTTCTGAGATACTGAATTTTGGGTTTGGTTTTCATTAACCGTAGACCATAATCATTAAAATTAGAAGAAATACACATTTTAATATATCAGTCTGTGTGTAATGAATCTATATAATATGTGAGTTTCACTTTTTGAATTGACTTACTGAAATAAATCAACTTTTCAATGATATTCTAATTTATTTAGATGCAACTGTTTATAGAAGTTGTGCTGTTGTCTCATCATGCAGAAGAAAGTCAGTTTCTATATACTTGTTTTATCCCAGTGAAATGATAATTTCCATTAAAGATGTACCAAATGTTGTAAAGACATCTGAATCTCCAGTATAATAATAATGATTGACTTACTGTTTTATGTAGGTAGTGATCGTGCAGAGGAAGAAAAACTCATTCAGGAGTGGTTCACGCTAGTTAACAAGAAGAATGCCTTAATCAGGAGACAAGACCGTCTACAATTATTGTAAGATTTTGCACATAGCATTTTATGTCATCCTATGAATATATAGGCTTCCAATCCCTTGGCTTCTCTTCGCATTGTGTGTATAAAATGCTCTTATTTCACTAGCTATGAGTTCTACTGTTGTTTTTTTATGATGTGATTTTACCAAATACCTAAATGATCTCGAATCACGATCATTAAAAATTGGGCAGTTCTTAACCCCATTTTAGTAGTTTCAGCAATCTTTGTTTTCAATGTTTTCTTTGCATGGAGTCCAATAATTTGATCCTTCTAAACCAGAGTTGCCATGACCATTGGGTATCTTTTTTTGACATAGTTGTTTAAAAAAAATGGGAATCTACTCACACATAAGTATAATAACCACTAATGACTGACTGAGTATTTTTACACATACTGTTTATAAGCTTCTAATAAGAATTCCAACCCTGTGACAGACAAGAAGAGCATGATTTGGAGAGGAGGTTTGAACTGCTCAAGGGAGAGCTTAGAGATCTTATGGCAGTAGAAGGTAAGAAAAACGTATAGAAAATTCAAAACTCTGTCTTAGATCTGTACAGGAAATGTTCTAGTAAAATTTATATACTTCCTCCACTTACTCTTCTGTTTTTTTTTTTAGTAAGTGTCACTTACTGGAAAAGCCATGACACAGTATTGGAGATATATGATATATGATTTATTTTTTAATACAGATTTATTTTTTAATACAGAGAATGTGTGTGCCAAAGAAGCTACTTCTGAAATTTATGCAACATGGAAGTGACCAAGCTTACTTCCCTAAAAAGTTGCTAACTTCAGCTGTTTTGGAGAGATGATTTTATATGTGTGGTGGCACTGTGGCTTAGTGGTTAACACTGTAGCCTTGCACATCCAGGCTCCGTGTTAGATTCCCGGCCTGATTCGATTCCCGCCTCTGTGTGCATAGAGTTTGCATGTTCTCCCCGTGCTTGCTGGGTTTGCTCTGGGTACTCCGTTTTTTCCCCCCACAGTTTAAAGACATGCAGATTAGGCTAATTGGCTTTCCCAAATTGCCGATAGTGTGTGAATGAGTGTGTGTATGTCTTTGTGCCCTGCAATGGATTGGCACCCTGTCCACTGTGTACCCCGCCTCATGCTCTAGGTCTCCTAAAATGGTTCCAGGGCCCCGCAATCCTGTATACACGATTAAGTGGTATAGATAATAAGTGAGTGAATGATTTTATATGTGACGTTATACTGTCTTGCTTCAAACAATAATAATTTAAAATGGAAATTATTAATTTTTTATGTAAATTGATACTAACATTTTATTACAGGTTTATGACCTGTAAAAGTTGTTGCTTAAATTAAAACATTCCAGGTTCTGGTAAAAGCTTAAAAAGAAAAAAAACTGTAAAAAAAAAAACAAAAAAAAACTGTACTTTCTGTAACCACATCAAATTGATAATGCAATATCTGAACAATTTAGCATTTTACAATAATACACTTTTTCAGGTTTATGTCTTTTCATGTGAAATCTAAATCTTAATTGGCCAAGTTTCATCTGAATGACATTTAAGATAATTGAAAGAGTTGAATTCCAAAAAGTTACGAACACAACATAAAAGGGCATGAAATTGTATTAGTGTGTGTTTCTTTTTATCTGATAAAAATATGAAAGTGTATGCAAACAAAAATAAACCATTGATTGGGAGATAAGAGACATCAAGTATTATGAAAAATGGTGTTATATTATCCTATCTGAAAATTCACTTTTTCACCTAGATGAGACACCTTTTAGCACCAATACCATGTTTTGGCCGCATTTACTTTTACATATCTAATTATTATAATTAACAGTAAATACATTCTGATGGGCAGGAAATCAGTTCCTTTCCATTCGTGGCCTCTCTGTGGTCCTTCAGTACCATGGCAACCACTCACAATAATAATGAAGCAACATGAACAACGCAAAGTATTTTACAAGGAAGAGAATTTTTATTATATATTTATAGGATCTACATACTGTATCTATTAAGAGGTACATCCATTAGCCACCACTATCAAGTTTAAAAGCAAGGGTAAATATTTTAGAAAATGCCAGCTTGCACGGCCACCCGTGCGAAGGGCAAATCTGCAGACAACTAGGCAGATTTATAGACAGGCAGAGCAGCGGATGGCCGTAGTTGCTAGGCAACCCCCCCATGTGGCCAATCAGAGGAGACACGCTACACCTGTCCGGCAGGTTATTTAAACCCCCAGAAACAAGCACACTATGTGTGAACATTAGATAGCACCAGGTATTGGAGCGTTGCTCTGGTAAAGGGGAAATGATAAAGAAAAGTTAAAAGATAAAGAAAAGTGGAAAGTGAAAAGTGAACGGTCAAAGAAAAGAGAAAAGTGAAAATATTTGAAAAGTGAAAATAAAAAGAGAGACCTAAAAAGACGGGAAAACATTCAGAAGTGAGGCGGCATGCGCAGACATAAGCGCACCTCTTTTCATAGTAAAACATACCCCTTTCTGAACAGAAGAGAGTTAATAAGAGCGGTGTATAAGCGCCATTACCTTGCGCTGCGTGGTGCTCACGTGAGCAAATCATCCTTGGCCAAAATAAACACCCCACGTCCCAACGCTCCTCTCTAAGATCTGCGTTGGGGCTCCCACACTTAACAACATACTTGGTGGCGCCAAACATAAGCGCCCCCTCGTAACACTCATCTACTGTTTCTGTCATTTTATGAGAGACACAACACTGGTTCTGAGTTCATGCACGCTTGTAAATGAGCACATAATCACTCTCACCACTGTTATCTTTTTCAAGCGAATGTAACATCATTCCCAATTTGCGTTCATCAGATAAAATAATTTGTTATATTTCACTTGCATTTTTGTCACAGAACACAGCTCTGGAAGTGACTGACAAACAAGACACTGAAAGACCAAGAGATGCACTGCTAAGCTTTATTAGCATTACAGACAAACCAAATGCACTGCTATGCTACCACATGACATTTAACCTAACTTTAACTTGTTGAAATTAAAAAGTTTAAAGAGGAGATAACACAAGCTGACCTGATTGTTCCCACAGTTCACTCTCATGGTGTGTTGTCGTCATTGTTGACCAGAAATATAGTTCCCCTTCAGTCTCTCATCAAAGTTGTTATTGTTGACCCCGCTTTGACAAGAGGGGGAGGAGGGGCAGGTTGTGTAGTGAGTGCCAACTCTGCCATGAAGTGGTATCGGTGCGAGTGATATGAGTAGATATGCCCAGTATTCCCCAGTATTTTATGCTTACATCCTCCATAAATCATTCATGCATTCAATTAATTCATTTGTTCATGTACCTCTTTTTGGTCAAGGTCACTGCATGAACACACACCAACGTGGACACCAACACACACATTCATACCCAGGGACATTTCCTAGGGCCTTGGGAGAAAAAATTTATATCGTCTGGTTATCTTAAATTGTTAACACTTGACGCTTTCAGAAATTTAATTTTTTTCCCCAATAATATTTGGCTTTTCTTTATTTTTTTCCTACTGCCAACCTAACCTTTACCATAAAAGGAGAATTATTAAAATGAACATTTCTGTTAAGTTCTCTTGTGCTTATCCATTAAAACACTAATTTTAGTATCTGGTCTATCTCACAAGCATACCTGTTGATGCACACACTCTCAGACAAATCCATAGGCATCAGAGGCAATATCCGCTCCTACATTTCCTCTTCCCAATTCCTTATGCTTCTTTTTTTTAGAATGGCAAAAGACTCAGGCCCATAAAACCAGAGAGCATTTGCTACTGCAAGAGTTGGTGTCTCTTGTAAACCAGAGGGATGAGCTGGTCCATGACATGGATGCCAAAGAGCGAGTGTGAGCTCTGTTTGTTACATATTACTGTTATATTTCTAATAGGCTTTTGTTGATCTTATAATAATGGATCATAGGCTATAAATATACAGTGTATGATGGCTGCAGTATGCTGTGTATATGTTAACACAAGGCTTCTTTTGGTAATTTTTATTATCACCTCCATTTCCTTTTGCTTCCCCATATGATGCAGGGCTCTGGAAGAAGATGCAAGAATAGAAAGAGGTCTGGAACAGAGTCGAAGGAAGTATGGAAGTCAGAAAGAGAAATGCATATTGCAGTAACGAAGGAAGATGGTACAAGGTGACGTTAACATTAACAGACTGTCGGCGAACACCAAACGTCACACTTTATATAGAACAAGTGAAGAAAATTTAAAGTGGAAAAATTAAAACATGCCATAAGAACTCTTAACAGGTTTGTTTCAATTGTGTGGGTTGCAAGTGGAGGTGTTTTATTACTTTTGCACTTCAGTAAGAGAAACAGGTCTTTTTTAAGTGGATATGTCTACTTCTTCATCTTCAATATATGTTTATAAATGGTTTATAAATAGATACTGCTTTATATTGTATAATGTATACAGTATATTGATGTATTTTAGACAATACATCATATATTGCTGTGCCATATCAGTGATGTTCTCTTTAAAATGGTATTCCCATTAGCGCTTGTCAGGCAAAATATTGCTGCAAGTAGATTTAAACATTGAGTATTGAAATTAACCCTCAAAAAGAAAAGTTTTACTAGAGAAAATGTGCTTATGACAACATGTTTCTTAAATCCACCCAAAAATAGCTACATTCTGGCCCATGTAGTACATTCTTGTTATCCATCACACACTGTCAGACAAGAATTGTTTTTCAACCTTTTTTGAGCCAAGGTACATTTTTTATTGAAAAATCACAAGGCACACCAACAATCGAAACTGTAAAAAAATGAAACTCTGTAGCCTATATTAACAATATACAGCCA